>JAJHSJ010000763.1:0-60893 GCA_021015155.1 Magnolia officinalis | reverse complement strand
CCCCCCCCCCCCCCCCAATTTTTTACGTCATTTAAGATGAAAATCCTCTTTTTATGGAATTAGCGCTTTGATTTGTTTTCTAGGGTTGGTATCTTTACCAATCCTGCCACGATCTGCTTCTGCATTGATGTATTTATTTATACTTTTCCAATTTACGTGTAACTCTGATTAGTCTTATTGTGCTGGGTTGAATCCTGATCGATCGTTGACAAACCCTAAAACCTTCCAAGAAAAAGAAGTAATTTCTGTTTTTTAAATTCCCCGGCGGACTTGTTGTTATCTGGAATTTTTAGATTGACCGTTGATTCTAGATTTGTTATTTCCTTTTCTTTTCGCATCTAGAGTAAATGATCTGAACTTGCTTTTTTCAGTAATAAATTCAAACGATTGCTTCGATTTGGATGTATTATGTTTTGTTTGCGTCATCATTATTATTTAGGGCAGCATTTCTTGTGAATGGACTAGTAGTTCAGTGAGATCCGATCATTGATCTGGTTGGGCCTACTGTTGGTGGATGATTACCACAACCATTCCATTGGTGGAGTTATTGTTGTATATTGACCATATGCTGTATTTTGTTTTTAGCTGTCCATTTGCGGACCAATTATCAGATGTCTAGCATTGCCTCACAAGGGGAAATATCTGAACCATTGAAAGGTAGGCCCTACCTTTATGGAATATTGGGTCTACAACAAACAGCAGTAGCCAGCGCTGAATTTTGTATTTATATTTAATCCAAATGTTGATATTCTCAAAGATTCCTTATTGTGCGCTTCATGATTTGATAGAAATGGCGGATGCAAAGCCAGGAATGAGGAAACCGGTGTTTACCAAGGTTGATCAGCTTCGGCCTGGAACTAGTGGGCATACACTTACAGTGAAGGTGGTGAGCTCAAAGATGGTGTTGCAGAAGGGCCGCCCTGATGGGCCGCAAGTTCGACAGATGCGCATTGCTGAATGCTTGGTCGGAGATGAAACGGGAATGATTGTCTTTACAGCCAGGAATGAGCAAGGTATACTTTTGTTAATTTTATATGAAAGTTCTCTTTCTGAATAATAGGCTAATCCTATTGAGTTTTAATGGCTTTGCCTTACTTGAATATTTGATAGTGTCTGTAGTAACCAGAAGTTTCTGTTTTGAACTTTTATCATTTGACACAGTGGTGTTTATTAGGGAACCAATATAACATGCAGTCTATGTGTGGCTCAGTTGTATGGTACTCTATGTTGCAATGTTGAAGCTGGTTGTAGTATAAAAAAGAAAAAGAAGGACGAGCATGAAACGAGTGTCTTCGGGTGCACCCTTGGGAGCCTCCATTCTCGTTCGTGCTTTCTTTCCTTGTTGTTCTCAGTCCACTTCCTCAGCGGTCTGTTTTTTCCTTTTAATGAATTTCGTTACCTTTCAAAAAAAAAAAAAAAGAAAAAGAAAATCCTGAGTAGTGAGTCAAAGGAGAAAGCCCTTGGGGATTTGGTAACTACAAGAAAGCAGCGTAGGCCATTCTTCTCCATTCGTGTTAGGGGATTAGTTGAGAAAGAACATAACCATAAGAAAGCAGCGTCGGCCATTATTCTCTGTTCATGTTAGGGAATTAGTTGAAAATTGCCAGACCGTTAGAAATCCATTACCCTGCCAGGTAGTCAGCCCTAGAATTAGCCTCCTGTTGGATGTCTCTAGGCTACATATTCAAGACAGGTAGGGTAGTTCTCCCTGAACCCCTACAGGACCGCATTTGATTCTGTAAGATTCTGATTACTTGGAGCATTGCCTTAGCCTCAGAAGCCTTGGAATCTGTCACGCCCCGAAAATCGGAACCTGAGTTGGCCAGGCCCAGACCCGAATTTCAGGACTATTGAGTTGTATTTAAATAAAATATATATTACAACCCACATTATTTTATGCATTTTCAAGGTAATCAGAGCAACTAAAAGGATACTAATAATTGTCATTAAATTTTGTCCACTAATCAATCTTTAAATATTTAATTACATTGACATTCAAAAATAAATAATAACAACATACATTGAATTTTAATTAATTTCTAAATAAACAAATATAAAAGTCTTCAATCTTGCCCAATCGGTTATTCATATACAAACCCTGCAAAACAGTCTATATGGGTGTGAGCGCGACGGCTCGTAGGGTCAAATCATTCCCAAAATTGAAAATTCTATGTTAACACAAATACAACTCAATAAGATAAATAGGATTAATTAAGATTATTGAATCGGCATTTTACGTGACAACAATAACAAATTATTTTTCATAATAACAAAATAATATAATACGGTTATCTAAAATCCTTTCTGGTTCAATCCAGGGCAGAGCACCCGTGTGTGTTGATCCTTTTAGGAAATGACCCTCGGAAGAGCATCGGTGTTGATCCTTTTAGGGAAGGACCATCGGCAGAGCACCTGGTGAATAAACTTTTAGGGTAAATACCCAGGGCGGAGCACCCGTGTATGTTGATCCTTTTAGGGAATGACCCTCGGCAGAGCACCTGGTGAATAAACTTTTAGGGTAAATATCCAGGGTAGAGCACCAGTGTGTGGTGATCCTTTTAGGGAATCGCCCAGGGCAGAGCACCCGTGTCGATCCTTTTGGGAATGACCTTGGGCAGAGCACCCGTACTGTGCCAATCCTTTCGGGAATGACCCTGGGCAGAGCACCCATAAAAATATAATGATTCTTTTAGGGCAGAGCACCCATAAATTTAAATACATTATTCATCATGTAATAATAAGGAATTAATTGCAATTTGAGCACATAACGATAATTAATTGAAATCAATTAATAACTCAAATAAAGTACTTTTATACTATGCAGTTAAGAATCAAATAAAATAATCTGCGACTAATGATAGTAATCAAATAAATTGAACACATAACAAATAATCAAATCAATCTATATATTAACCTAAAATTTCCAACAGGGAAGATCACCTACCTGATATTTGGACCGTCGATTTTCGTGGGTGGCCCTCTCACGGATAAGTCTTATCAATCTCTCCCACCTGTGGCCATTACTGAGGTCGTGGCCTTGGAAGATGATCTGACTCAGTCGGAAGAAGAAAAAGAAAAGCGTGGAGGATGATGCCACGTCGGCATAAGATCTGGAGATGGTCGAACCCAAAGGGATCTTGATGATGAAGAGCCCCAATATTGAACTGAGTATGAGCCTTGGCCCATGGGCTGCCGATCCCCGTAGCTTGAGTTTGGCTAGCGCCAGCAGCTGCATTCCCATCTCAGAGAGAGAGAGAGAGAGAGAGAGAGAGAGAGAGAGAGAGAGAGAGAGAGAGAGTCGTGGAGAGGAAGTGGATTGGTTTATGGTGTGACGTGCATCAGCACGTCACTCTTGTTTTTATTTTTTTTATTTTTATTTTTAGAGAGTGGGCTCCACAGGAATGACGTGACAAATCCACACCGTTCATCAGTTTTGCCTGTCAAAGTTGGGGCATGTGCCAAAAAAAATGAGATAGATCCGGTGCTCTAGTGGGCCACACCATAGGAAATGCTGGGATTTAGGTCCCATCGTTTATTAAAAAAAAAAAAAAAACGGGTTGTTACATTCTACCCCCTTTAACAAAATTTCGTCCTCGAAATTTACTACACTATCGACAACACTCGAATCTCATTGTAGATGGTGCGGTCGGTGTTGGCGCGTCCTCTAGCAATGACATTCCCTCAAAAGGTGGCTGACATACCCATGTGTTAAAATTTGCTTAGTCTCTGGTGGTGTGGCAGTTTATCCTTGTGCTGATGTGAGCGTCGTGAAGACCTATGATGTTGTCATTGTTGTCGTTGTTGATATGGTTCAGGTAGTTGTTGAGATTGTCGACGTGGTCCTTGGTATTGATACAATGTGGCGTGTACAACGAAGGTTGTTGCTGAGATACTCGGTATGGCCGTGGAGAACCTGTTCCTGCAGTTGAGTCTTCAAGTGTTATGGTTGTGATTCTGAATCTTGCGTCTAATTTTGAATGTTGTGGCTCTTAGTGCGGGGTCGGTGATGTCCACTGCCTATTCACTTGATCTGTTGTATGACGGTTGGTGTGATCTTGTTTCAGATTGAATCTCGGTGCCTAGTTGTGGAAAATATTATTATTGGTTTTTATTTAATATTGGTGTGTTGAGTGCTTGCATTGTAGTATAGTGGCATCACACTCTTGCATCACGTTGTTCTATGGTGGTGCTGAGTCATCATAACCTTGAGATGGATCGTCGTATTGTCGAGGTGTGTCCCTGTAAAGTTGAATTATATTGTCTAAGAGTGGTGTCGTGGCTGGGTGTATCTATGGGTATGAGGTCATGGCGCATGGCTCCTTGGGCTTGTATGTTGATGTTGAGTGGTCTAACTTGTCAATGTGATTGTTGAGGTGGCCCTAAAATGTCTTGTGGATGACTTTACTGTTGTGACCTCGGTTATGACCATGACACTTTTGAAAATATGGTGAAAGTGATCTTGAGATGATGGTTACGTTGAAGAGTGTAGTGGAGATCGTTGGTGCATGGATGGCAGCTCATTCTGTGGAGGTGTCCTATAAACTTGCTTAGGTAGTCCCTGATTTTACAGTTGGCAAAGAGGAAGGGGTCGTGCATAGACACACAACATGGTCTTCTTATCCACAGTTGTAGCAGGATTTTAATAGTACTCTATTGCAAGTGATCCACTCTAAAGGCATCGGGTCAGGCGTTCATGATAGTGTTGTGACTTGTATCGCTCAGATATAATCTACCATTGGTTAGACAATGATATATATATATATATATATATATATATATATTAAATTATAAGTACGTTAAAGATTGATTTTTTTTTTTAATTTTTTAATTTTTTTTTTAAGTTTAAGGAGTGCAAGGAAGATTAGATGGTCTAAAAGACTTACACATGAAGATCAAGAGAACAAAAACTGTGATATGTACTAAGGTTGTAGTGCAAAAAATTTAGATTATGAGGATATTGTTCCTGCTAATGTTTCTGGTATTTGCAAGCATCGGATTGGTCTAAAACTTTTTAAAACGATGCATCTATTAGTCTATTATACCTCTATAAAATTTCAGCTAAATCCAAAGTTTATAAAAAATCCTAAAATTCAGATAATTGGGTCTACCCAGAAGTAAACGATTTCTAACTAGTATACATATAAATTAAAATCGGTATAGGAGAAACCTAGATTTATATTTTTGTATTATTTTTCTATAAAACTACACTTGTTAATCTACAACTGAGATTTTGAATCGCCTTAAACGGAGTTATAATTAATTAGTTATGATTTTTATAATTCAGGTGTTTTATACTTACTATTGCTGTCCAACTCACCGTACTAGGCTAAAAATTCTTAAAAATTTCTTAGGGTCCAGTTTTGGGCTGTTAGTTCAATGTCAAGCCTAATTAATATCATATTTGATGTCATATAGATACATAGGTTTATTTATTTATTTATAAGTTTATATTTTATTTTTATTTTTATCACAAAAGCAAAAAATCTTATATTTAGATCTCTAATTCAATTTCTATCATAGGTCCTCAAATTGATTCTAGCATAGGCTTAATCTAACCATTAGTGTGACATATATCAAAGGTCTTCGTGAGAATCTAAAACCTAGGCTCTGATACCAATCTGTCACACCCTGAAAATCGGAACCTGAGTTGGCCAGGCCCAGACCCGAATTTCAGGACTATTGAGTTGTATTTAAATAAAGTATATATCGCAACCCACATTATTTCATGCATTTTCAAGGTAATCAGAGCAACTAAAAGGATACTAATAATTGTCATTAAATTTTGTCCACTAATCAATTTTTAAATCTTTAATTACATTGACATTCAAAAATAAATAATAACAACATACATTGAATTTTAATTAATTTCTAAATAAACAAATATAAAAGTCTTCAATCTTGTCCAACCGGTTCTTCATATACAAACCCTGCAAAACAGTCTATATGGGTGTGAGCGCGACGACTCGTAGGGTCAAATCATTCCCAAAATTGAAAATTCTACGTTAACACAAATACAACTCAATAAGATAAATAGGATTAATTACGAGTATTGAATCGGCATTTTAGTGACAACATTTGGTGTCCTGTATCGGTATCGGTTGGCGTAACGGTGCCCTCTGAAACCGATACGGATACGGGGGCGTAACGGCGATACGGGGGAGTAACGGCACAAATTTTTTTTTTTGCCAAAAAAAGATGAAAAAATATGGATTAAATCTGGAATATTCTAAGCATTCCAAATATGCATTCATTTATAAATTGAAACATGTTTATGGTGGTGTAACGGTCCACTCTTTGGTGAGAAGTTGTATCGGACTGTCTGATGAATTTATGAACCAGATAACCTGAATTTGACTACAAAATTCATATATTTCGTTTTCTAACTATCTACTATCAATGATAGATATATTACAATGAATGTAATATGAAAATATCTTACATTTAGGTATTTGCAATTATTTTTTAAGGCCAAAATTCATGTGTAAATAGAAAAAAATATTTAAAAAAGTATAAAATGGTACCCCAAATATGTAAAATACACATTAACATGTTCTGCTATGATTAACACATCATATGGCATCATTAAAACAGCAAAAGAATCATTAAAAAATGATTTTTCGAATTTAAAAAAAAAAGGCCAAAATAAATGCGTAAATTGAAAAAAATAAAAAAATAATATAAAATTGCACCCCAAATATGTAAAATGCACATTAACATGTTCTACTATGATTAACACATCATATGGCATCATTAAAACAGCAAAAGAATCATTAAAAAATGATTTTTTGAATTTTCAAAAAAAGGCCCAAAATAAATGCGTAAATAGAAAAAAATATATAAAAAAAAAATAAAAATAGCACCCTAAATATGTAAAATGCACATTAACATGTTCTACTATGATTAACACATCATATGACATGATTAAAACAGCAAAACAACTATTAAAAATTGATTTTTCGAATTTTAAAAAAAGAGGCCAAAATTCATGCGTAAATAGAAAAAAATATTTAAAAAATATAAAATGGCACCCCAAATATGTAAAATGCACATTAACATGTTCTACTATGATTAACACATCATATGGCATCATTAAAACAACAAAAGAATTATTAAAATATGATTTTTTCGAATTTTCAAAAAAAGGGCCAAAATAAATGCGTAAATAGAAAAAAATATAAAAAAAATATAAAATGGCACCCCAAATCTGTAAAATGCACATTAACATGTTCTACTATGATTAACACATCATATGGCATGATTAGAACAGCAAAACAACTATTAAAAATTGATTTTTCGAATTTTAAAAAAGGGGCCAAAATTCATGCGTAAATAGAAAAAATATAAAAAATATATAAAATGGCACCCCAAATCTGTAAAATGCACATTAACATGTTCTACTATGATTAACACATCATATGGCATCATTAAAACAGCAAAAGAATCATTAAAAAATGATTTTTTGAATTTTCAAAAAAAGGCCCAAAATAAATGCGTAAATAGAAAAAAATATATAAAAAAAAATATAAAATAGCACCCTAAATATGTAAAATGCACATTAACATGTTCTACTATGATTAACACATCATATGACATGATTAAAACAGCAAAACAACTATTAAAAATTGATTTTTCGAATTTTAAAAAAAGAGGCCAAAATTCATGCGTAAATAGAAAAAAATATTTAAAAAATATAAAATGGCACCCCAAATATGTAAAATGCACATTAACATGTTCTACTATGATTAACACATCATATGGCATCATTAAAACAACAAAAGAATTATTAAAATATGATTTTTCGAATTTTCAAAAAAAGGGCCAAAATAAATGCGTAAATAGAAAAAAATATAAAAAAAATATAAAATGGCACCCCAAATCTGTAAAATGCACATTAACATGTTCTACTATGATTAACACATCATATGGCATGATTAGAACAGCAAAACAACTATTAAAAATTGATTTTTCGAATTTTAAAAAAAGGGGCCAAAATTCATGCGTAAATAGAAAAAATATAAAAAATATATAAAATGGCACCCCAAATCTGTAAAATGCACATTAACATGTTCTACTATGATTAACACATTATATGGCATCATTAAAACAGCAAAAGAATCATTAAAAAATGATTTTTCGAATTTTCAAAAAAACGGCCAAAATAAATGCGTAAATAGAAAAAAATATAAAATGGCACCCCAAATCTGTAAAATGCACATTAACATGTTCTACTATGATTAACACATCATATGGCATGATTAACACAACAAAACAACCATTAAGAAAAAGTTTCCATTTTTTGGCCGATACGGGTACAAAAAACTGTAACGGCCGATACGACCCCGAATCGCGTATCGGCCGTCGCCGTTACCGTTACGTATCGGCCGATACGGCCGATACGTAACCGATTTGGCATTCCTTGATAACAAATTATTTTTCATAATAGCAAAATAATATAATACAGTTATCTAAAATCCTTTCTGGTTCAATCCAGGGCAGAGCACCCGTGTGTGTTGATCTTTTTAGGGAATGACCCTCGACAGAGCACCGGTGTTGATCCTTTTAGGGATGACTCTCGGCAGAGCACCTGGTGAATAAACTTTTAGGGTAAATACCCAGGGCAGAGCACCCGTGTGTGTTGTTCCTTTTAGGGAATGACCCTCGGTAGAGCACCGGTGTTGATCCTTTTAGGGAATGACCTTCGGCAGAGCACCTAGTGAATAAACTTTTAGGGTAAATGCCCAGGGCAGAGCACCCGTGTGTGTTGATCCTTTTAGGGAATCGCCCAGGGCAGAGCACCTGTGCCAATCCTTTCGGGAATGACCCTGGGCAGAGCACCCATAAAAATATAATGATCCTTTTAGGGCAGAGCACCCATAAATTTAAATACATTATTCATCATGTAATAATAAGGAATTAATTGCAATTTGAGCACATAACGATAATTAATTAAAATCAATTAATAACTCAAATAAATTACCTTTATACTACGTAATTAAGAATCAAATAAAATAATCTGCAACTAATGATAATAATCAAATAAATTGAACACATAACAAATAATCAAATCAATCTATATATTAACCTAAAATTTCCAACAGGGAAGATTACCTACCTGATATTTGGACCGTCGATTTTCGTGGGTGGCCCTCTCACGGATAAGCCTTATCAATCTCTCCCACCTGTGGCCATTACTGAGGTCGTGGCCTTGGAAGATGATCTGACTCAGTCGGAAGAAGAAAAAGAAAAGCGTGGAGGATGATGCCACGTCGGCATAAGATCTGGAGATGGTCGAACCCAAAGGGATCTTGATGATGAAGAACCCCAATATTGAATTGAGTATGAGCCTTGGCCCATGGACTGCCGATCCCCGTAGCTTGAGTTTGGCTAGCGCCAGCAGCTGCATTCCCATCTTAGAGAGAGAGAGAGAAAGAGAGAGAGTTGTGGAGAGGAAGTGGATTGGTTTATGGTGTGATGTGCATCAGCACGTCACTCTTGTTTTTATTTTTTATTTTTTTTTATTTTTATTTTTAGAGAGTGGGCTCCATAGGAATGACGTGACAAATCCACACCGTTCATCAGTTTTGCCCATCAAAGTTGGGGCATGTGCCAAAAAAAAATAAGATAGATCCGGTGCTCTAGTGGGCCACACCATAGGAAATGCTGGGATTTAGGTCCCACCGTTTATTAAAAAAACACGGGTTGTTACAGAATCACAATTACCGAGAGGGCCCTAGAAATCTTGGATACTTGTGTGGTTATGAAAAATCCACCCAAACCCGGCTGTGAATTGCCATCAAATGCAGCTTTATCGTACCAACAGGCAGAGCTTCCCACCTTTCCATCACCTTAGCTGCAGCATAGCCAACCAACCACCTTGCAGAGACAGCTTGCTATATTTGTGTTGTAATTGGAATTCCCCCAAAACCTAGCCATGGAACTGCCATCAAAACTCAGTGCTGAACCTGGAGGCAGAGGTTTCCACCTTTAGTTGTGATCCTTTCAACCAGATGCTGTCCTGTTTTGAATCATGCTTTGGACTCTCGCACAGTCGCACTTGCTCCTGTTTCCTTGTGTTTTATGCTGGCTAACAGATGCTACTATGCTTCCACACTGGAATATCTGCTGCTTCACTTCGTGCTTCGTGCAACTATGTTTCCATGTTCTTGGCGCATTATAGCTTCAAGCAACCACTCGCACTTTTGTCTTATCATGATTTTTGAGAATCCCACAAAGGCTTTACATGAATTTCCCCAGTTCCATGATCATTCCTTTATACAGCAAAGAAACAATCGCTGTTTCACCACTATGCTCTTCAAGACACTTGCAATTCCTTTTAAGCCAAATAGCCCATGTGAGCCATTTTCTAAAGCAAGGATCCAATTCTTGAAACTGCCGCATTCCACCATTTTGCAACCAAATTTGCAATCGATATAAGGATGGCTCGATGGATACTTGCAGACACCCCACTTGAATGCCAACACTTCTAATCATTTAACCCAATGGAATTATATCAGGATGGTCTTGCATCTGAACTCTGCTTTTCAGGGATTGACTCTGTTTAGGAATGAAATCCCCTATCCCCAATTCTGTTCTGAAACCAAATATTCATGATTTTGCAAAATAGTACAAAAAGCAAATTAGGGGAATGGGACCAAGCCGCGCCGGAGCGTGGGCTGCACTCTGTTTATCGTCGTCATCATTATTAGCATTGTTATTGTTGTTGTTGTTGTTGTTGTTGTTGTTGTTGTTGTTGTTGCCTCTTCGCTTCATGCATCGTGCAACCATATTTCCATCATCTTGGCAGCTTTGTAACCGCAAACAACCACTCTTGCACTTTTGCCTTATCATTGTCTTGGAGAATCCTGCTAATGCTTACTTGAATTGCCCCTGTCCATGATGGCCTCCTTTATACAGTTCTGTTGCTTCACTATTATGCCCCTGAAAATTTCTGCAAATCATTCTAAGCCAGATCCACATAATATTTTGCTTGAAGAGTTGTTTTCCAAAGCAAGGATCCGATTGTCGAAACTGCTCCGGTCCAGCGTCCCATCTGGTGACCAAATATGCAATCAACACAGGATAGCGCAATGGACACCAGATGATAATATGCACCAAATGTTAAATCAAGAGATGATTAAAAGAAGAGAGAGATGATTAACCATTTACCTGTTGGTGTGTTATCTTATACCCACCCCAGGTCTATATCTCATACCATGGCCAAATAAGGGCGTAAAATATACCAAGTACATTTGTACTGGTATTTGATTCATTCACGTGCCAGGTCGCTAAAATTGCTGAACCTATTGAACTTTGATGTACTAGGTGTACATGTCAAATGCATGGTGGCATGTGTGCAATGTAATTTGCAGAGCTGAGAGAGGGTGGGTATTGCTTGTCATCTGGCATGCTAAGTACATTGCATGTGGACCATTGGTAAGAAGGTATTCCAAATGGTTATGTAATGGCCATAATGGTAATGGTGGTAACCGTTAGTCCGTTACGCATTATTGGGTTGTAATGGCTATTATGGAAAAATTGACCCTCGAGGGCTCGTAGTGGCCATAACGGTCCGTTACGGGGCTGAAATGTTTTATATATATATATATATATTATATATATAAATAAATAAATAAATAAACGTCTGTTACAACTACAGTTACCATTATAGAATATGTTGATTGATGATAATATTTACAATCCATCATTTCTTGTATATTTTATTGTTGAACTACAAAGAGTTTTGCCTCAGTGGATCTACACAGCATGACCCACCTTCCAAAATTGAAAATGGATTTATAATCTGTGGAATGACTGTTGCTTGGGCTTGGGGCTGTACGCGAAATAGTCAAGCATGCACAAGAATTGAATTTTGCATCAGGAGTCTGGTCATTTTTTCTTTTTGAAAGATGATGCAATTTTAGGGCCGAAGGCCAAGGAAAAAGAGCAACACAATAAATAAATCAAACAACAAAAAGAAAGGGAAAATACAAAACCGCCAAAAACCCCACCTTGGAACAACCTAGGGCAATGAATTAAACATCAACATAATGACCTGATTAAGCACCCCACCTGCGGGCTACTCTGATTACGAAAGACTTGATTATTCCTTTCCAACCGGATCAACCATAACATGGCCAAAAAGGCAGGTCTCCATCTCCAGATAACAAAACTGCCTCCCATTCCATCATGCCAGGACTGGAACAGAGCATCTATTGACTCAGGCATCCACCCAAGAAACACTCGAGTATCGAAGGATGCCAAAGCAACACCACCTTGGAGAAGGAACAATGAATAAAGAGGTGATCCATGGACTCCTCCACACTTGGGCACATCAAGTAGGCAATAGGAAGTGCGCCATGACTCTTTTACGAAGATTATCAATCGTCAGAATCCTTCTCTTCCCAGCAAGCCAGGTGAACACAGCAATTTTAGGAGCCCCATTAGACCAGACGTTAGCAGTACAGTGATGATCCCTTCTAGACTCAGACAGATAATTTCAGGTACAAAGACAGGACTGAAAATTTTCCGGAGCCTGATCATGCACTGCGTAGGTGATCAAACTTCCAGCCAGGGAGGAAGGGAGGGAGGGGCCAAACTTTCAAAATAGGCTGTACAGTACATAATGCAAAAACCTCCAATAAATGTGAAATACAGTCTGTATACCACCATATGGACTATCATGAGCTTTATGTTTAGCAATTGGCTGAAAGTTGGGAACATTTAGTGCTATTTCCATACAATTAATTCCATCCAGGATTCCAACTTCAGCTGTATGGAACTATGGATCCTTTACACAGCTGTATGGTAAAGAACTGCTGTACAGTTATTTATAAAGCTTGTATCCAGCAGCTGATTAATATATAGGGCTACTCTAAAAAGTGCAAATCAACTAGAACACTACACTACTTGTATTCAACCCTTTCGTAGGTTCCACAGATTATTTTAAGAATAAAACACTTGTAAAATGGGCAGGTTAAGTTAACACAGCCAATTGTAGGTGAACAGTCCTTATATATGAATATATGCAATATCATTTATGTAAAATATGATTAAATAAATATAGCTTCATTGCTTTTTTGCAATTTGCAAAATACTTGTAAAATGGGTTGTTGGTTAAGGCACAGCCAATGTAGGTGATCAGTCCTTTACACAAAAAAGAAGAAGACTAAATACAACATTGTTTTTTTTTTTGGAAGACGTAATATATCTTTTCATGCATGATTTTTTTAATCCTCAAGGGTAGAGGACCTTTCTCTTCGAGAGGGGAGATCCTGTGGGGAAATGCTTCCATATGCAATTTTATGGGGCATTTGGAAAGAGAGGAATCTAAGGATTTTTAAGATAATCACCTAGCCAACTCAAAGTTATTGTATAGGAGTGAGCTATTTGCCAAGTTGGGGGAATCTTCCTCTTGACCTAGCTTCATGGGAGCCTTTTGTGGTGGGAAGAGGCATGCCCTTTTGGGTTGAGCCTTTTTGTATTTGGGTTGGGGTTCTTTTTGTGTTCGAGATCATCCCTCATCTTCTCTTTTTGATCTGTATCCTTGTTTCCAGGTTTTCTTTTTTACAATAAAGTGTGTCACTATTTAAAAAAGAAGAAGGTTTGGATACTCATAGACAAAACCAGCCCATTTAGTAAATGAGTTGGCTTATTTCAATCCATATTCAAACCACTTATTAGTGGGCCTAATCTTGATTATTTAATAGGTCGGCTCTGGAACTCAAACCTGTTCGAATCCTGCCCATTAGTGTTTCATCACTGAGATTTGGGTATGATTGTATAATGGAAACGTTACCCAAAAGTGATGCAAGTTGGTGCATCAGGAACACTTCAGCAGTTTGTAGAAAAAGGATCATTGATGAAGGCTCATGTTGCATATCAATATAGGTAGGGGGGTAATTGAAGTTGAGGTATTATACAAGAGAAATGATCAGCTATAGAGGCTATATCATCAGTTAAGTAACTGCCAGTTTTTTTTTTTTTTTTGCTAATTGGTCACATGTGCAGAATATCCTATCCATTCAAAAGGCAGGGCACACCTTTCTGATCACCTGATATGAAATCAGGTTGATTCACACATACAGCGGGACATGTTATGGAAAGCAAATGGTAGGACTTAGTGCACTGGTTTGGCCCACCCAGTGAGTGGATTATCCTGATTTCCATACCGGGTGATCATCTTGGCATGACTCACATTTTTTTTTATTTTTTAGAATAAGATATACTATACAAGTGACATTTTGGCCAGAAATTAACTTATAAATTATGATACAACTGTTGTATCTGGTCATTAGTCATCATACAATGCTCTTTTTGGAAGTTTGTACGATATCAATATATCATGGGTCCTGAGTTTCACCAAGTGGAGCCATGGTCCCAAATTGTTGATATTATGTTTATGGCTCTGCTTTTAATGGCGCATTGACCAAAAATAATAATCCTCCAATGGGTCCAACAAATAGACAGTTAAGAAAGAAAAAACTGCAGCGCTTTAGCGCCAGCATAAAAAAGGCCAAACAAATAAGAAGGTTAAGGAGGAAAATACTGCAGCACTTTACCTTCAACAGTTCAACCTTAAAAAGGCCAAATGTTATATGTCTAGGATTCTTCAACATCGGGGATTTCTGGTGCATGGCCATCCATGGTGAGGCCATCATATCAGCAGTTTGGGTTATGAGCCAGGGGCTCATATCAACTGGAAACTTGAATGCGCTATACAAACTCAGCTGGGCACATTTTAATACCTCACAGAATCTTTCCACCACTTGCTCACTCACTCACTCTGTCTATCTACACACACACACACGCAAGGCATATAATGATCTTGCCCCTAATCTTTGCAATTGATTGGGAATGAGAAGGTGGGAATGATGTCTTCAAACTGGAAAAAATGAGAGCGAGGAAGTTAGGGACTTTGACCACGATATATGCATTAAGAGCGATGACTAGAGGTATGGTTAGGGATGATGAGATTCATGAAAGGTGGAGAAGCTATATGAGCTTGTTAAATGGCAATCACTCTAAGAGCTTGGGGATAGAGAGAATCATAACCCCAAATGAGGGTGGATGCCACAAATACTTTTGTAGTATAGGATATCTAAATGAAAAAAGCTTTGAGAAAGGTGAAGATAGGAAAGACCCTCGGACTAGATGATATACTTGTAGAGGTTTGCGGTGCCACATAAGATATTGGTTTACAAAGTTATTCAACAAAATTGTATGATTGACGAAAAAACTCAGGCGAATGGAGGCAAAGCTGGTATGTAATTTATCAGGGGTAAGGAAACATACAAAGTTCCACTAACTATTGTAGTAAATTGGTGAGTCATACTGTGAAACTATGTGAGAGTGATTGAGCAAAGATTTAGTCATGAGATGAATACATCAGAAAATCAGTTTGGATACCTGCTAGGAAGGTTGAACATTGAAACTTTGGGAGTGTGTTTGAGCAAAACATTAATGCGTGGGATGAATATATCAAAAACTTAATTTGGATTCATGCCAGGAAGGTCGAATATTTAGGCTATTTTCATACCCGGAGAAAGTCCGGAGTCTTTATTAATTTAAGAGAGAGTACACAATAGGATCCCTGTGTTAGTCTGGTGGGTGTTGGGAAAAAGGGAGTCTCAAGAGGATATATTGATATGATTAAGAATATGCATTAGTGAGTGGTTACAAATGTCTAGACGATTAGTGGAGAAACAAATGGTGCTCCCAGTTATCCTTAGCATACACCAAAGTTCAATATTGAGCTTGTATCTTTTTGCATTGGTTACTGCTGACTTTAGTGAGGCATTTACAGGAATAGGACTTGTTGCTTATGTTGTTTGCAAATGACATAGTTTTGATAACTAGACACAGGATCTAAAAGCTTTTAAATTATTTTGGACAAAATCACCGTATGTCTCCTGCTCATTAGATGAGCTAGTGTGTGTGAGTGACCAGGGTTCAATCCTTGGTAATGTTATGATATGGGACAGAATGATCTAACATAATATGATGCCATGAAATTAAAAGACAGATTAAATAGAGCAATGGAATGACAAAATAAAGCTAATTTACCATAAATTCAGAAATTTTAGATTCATGACATGTCCAAATTCAAGCCTACGATAGTCCTGAATCTCATAAATTATTGATTAACCGGGACCTACGGGAGATAAAACCCCCATCTTACAATAGGATTAAATCTGAATCCAATGGAAATCATGTGTCTTGTAAGAGTTTTGATGCGTTAGGGTTGTTTAAAGGCTAGGGAATATGGTAAATGGGTTTGGGGTATCTAGGCATAGAGGAATTAGGGTTTGGAACATTAGGGTTCAGGTTGGGAAGTTTTGGGTTAGGATTTCAGATCTTGGGTTTAAGGGATTTAGGATTTAGGGTTTCTAGAATTAGGAATATGAGTTTCAGGTTATGTGAATCAAGGATTTATGATTTGGACAAGGGATTTTCAGATTTTGGAGATTTGGGTTTGAAAAAATTGGGGATTTTAGAATTTGAGAATTTTAAGGTTAGAATTTGGTGAAATTAGTTTAAGGATTTTGAAGAGGGAAGGAAAGGGAAAGAAAACATTTGTGACGAAAGGGGGCCACTGTACAAGGTTGTTCTTATGGACAACTGTACATGCGTCCGTACGTCCATACTGACAACAAAGGATGGCCAGCTGTGGTTGGTTTGGGCTTGAGATGGGTCGATATGGTTTTGGATGGTAATAAAGAATAAAAAAGGAAGAGATGAAGAAGGAAGAAAAGAAGAAGATGAGAAAAGATGATATTTTGTTGAGAAGAGAGAAGTAGAAAGATAACTAGGGAATCGCTCTCCATGGTTTTGCACCACCAATCCAATCACATGATGATTTCTTTTTTTTTTTTTTGGTCAATCTCAAAGCAAAAGGAGAGAAATCTCTTTCATTCATGTCCACTCGATCCAACGGTCTGATGTGTCCATTAAGCTCCTATTTAACTCATGTGCATGAACCACGCACATGGGTCTTCAACCTGGCTAGGAGTGAATTGGGCCAAGTGGGCCACTATGTAATGGTCATCAACCATAAGGAGACTGGTTCAGCCCTCTGGTATGGTGCTCGGATGTCCTCATCATGTTACCTTCCAAAAAAATAAAAAATAAAAAGATAATAGAAAAACAGAATATGTGGAATGCAATTTTAGTACCAATAGGAGTGCAAATGAGTTGTACCAAAAAATGACCCCTTTTTTTTTGGATATCTATGGTCGATAATTTAGGAGAGGGGAGATTGTGAAGGTTGTTGCACATGGAATTAGGGCTGGGTGGATGAAGAAGTGGAGATGTGCCTCCGAAGTTTTACGTGATCACCACATACCAACGAAACTGAAGGTGAAATTTTTGTAGGATAGCTATACCATCAGCCATTCTTTATGGGACACAATGTTAGGCAGTCAAGGAACATCTTGTTCATTGGACGTGTGTAGCTGAAATGAGGATGCTGAGATGGATGAGTGTTAAGACAGAACAATAGAATTGGAAAAGATTGCACTTGAGGAAACTGAAGAGTAGCACCAATGGATAATAAGATGAGGGAAAGTGGACTTTTAGATGGTTTGGCCAACCGTGTTCAACGGAGATCAAGAATCACACTGGTTAGGAGTGCAGGTTCAAGTTGAAGGCACTAAAAGGATGTGGGTGGAAGTAGTAAGGAAAGACTTGCTTATGGCATAACAGGATTTGTGTAGCTAATCCCAGCAAGTCTTCTAACATATCGGAGGTTTGGCTCACTTCAGTTGCTACAGCAGCACTTATGACTGCAGAAATCCAGATGGCCCACACAAGGATTTCATAGCTTATCAGAAATTAATCATTATGTTTCATATTTGCATATTGGTTGAATTTAAACTCTGCTGATTTTTTATTTTTAATTTTTATTATAGGGAAATGGCAAACATAGTTTTAAGACTCATCTGAGTCGGGTGTGACTCGGACTCTGTTGGACCTGATCTGGTTTGGCCACCACTAGTCACCCCCGATTCGTGCGAATCTCTGGCCGATTCAGCCCCAACTCGGGTGATTCCCAACTTGATTCAGGGCTGAACAAGTTGATCCGAGTGGCCGAGTCTTTTAACCATGACTTACAACCATGATGATAAATATAATTACTGACATCTTATAGAAGACTAAGAAAGATCCAAAACGATTTTTACGTCAAAATTTATTCCTAGAAAACACGTCTTTATTGTATTTTCTTCATGAACATGACTCTTACAAAATAAATAAATAAATAATAAAAATAAAAAAGAAGCACAAAACAAGCTATTAGACATCTTGGTCCAGCCTCCCATGGTTTTATTTGTTCCCGCATTCTTGTTCCTTCATACAATGAGCGTCTTTTGTATTGTGGACTTGATTTCTTTTTTTTTTTTTGAACATTTTGTACAGTGGACTTGATGAAACCCGATACAACTGTGATCCTGCGCAACGCGAAGATCGACATGTTCAAGGGGTCAATGAGGCTTGCGGTAGATAAGTGGGGCCGTGTTGAAGTCACCGATCCGGCAGATTTCACGGTGAAGGAAGATAACAACCTGTCACTGGTGGAATACGAACTGGTGAATGTCGTGGAAGAGTGACCCATGAGCTGTGATCTTCTACTACTTACCCGAAGCGAACGCATGATGTGATTTTGTGGTTTTTTTGAGGCCCAAATGCAGTTTTGGGCAAATGCTCTTTTAGGAAGAAAGAAAGCAAGTCTGAGGTTACAATCTTGAAGCTACCAAGAGGAGTTGAACCCCCTTCCACAACGCTCGAGTCTGGCAATGGAACCTTCAGATCCAGTCAGAAGAATCATCTGGTCTAGTGATTGCACCTGATTGGCAACTATCCATATAACTTTATTGGGTTTCTATCTCTAAATCTTATATGCTTTTTGGTTGTTTCATTTGGACATGAAATGACTCAGGTTATGCTTTTGAATTATGGAAAATGACATTACGCAATATATAGTTCTATTTTATTACACCCTTCTACTAAAATTTCCGGTTTTGTTTCAGTGTTTTCTTTGGGGTTGTGATGCCTCCGGGATTAGCCTTTATACCAGCTGTCCAATTGTTGGTCCCTTGCAGAGATTCTGTAGGCAGCGGGAGGAATCTTACTGGTTGGAGGGCCCACCGTGATGTATGTATTTTATCCATGCTGTTCATCCATTTTGAAAATTCATTTTAGGTGATGGGCCCAAAATGAGGCAGATCGAGTGCTGAAGTGGACCACACTACATGAAACAGTGGGGATTGAACTCCAGCTGAAAACCTCTTGGAGGCCCCAAGTTTTGGAACAAGATGATATTTATATTTTCTTTTCATCCAATATATGTGACCTTATGAACAGGTTCGATGGCAAATAAACATAAGGTTTCAACGGTGGGGGTCATTGTCACCACTGCTTCCTGTGGTGTGGCTCACTTGAGCCTTTGATCTGGGTGATTGCCACCACTGTGTCATGTGGTGTTCACTTGAGCTTTCGATCTGTCCCCTTTGGGCTTATGCCCTAAAATGATGCCAAAAAAGATGTCCAAAATGGACTGAAGGCATGGATAAAACACATCACGGTGGGCCCCATAGAACCCTGACACGACCGTTGGTCTCTGGCTAGGTCCTGGTGGAGCTAGTTTTGGAGCCTTTGGATTCTACTGGTTGTACATTCTATGTGGGGGCATGGTAATCCAAATCATTTGTATGATGCATTCAACTTTAGATTGACCGTCTCTCAGGAATTTACTAGTTTACTTATACGTATGGCCAAGTGTCCGAATTGAAGCCGAACAGGAGGATCTCTGACCTGTCTTGCCATTTTTTTTTTTCAGTTTAATGTGGATCCTGATCACATTTCTCCTCAACTGTCTACATTTGGGCTAAAAATCTAATGGTTAAGATTGTCCCATTATGGATCAGTTTCAGGGAGCAGTTGATCTATAGTTGCATAAATAGGATGTATTACCGTGCAATGGCCCCCAATTATTCGAACTAAAAATCGAGGTCACTGCAAAGCTTTGTCGGCCCAGCTGATGTGTGAATAGCATTCCACTCTTCCCTCACGTGGTGCAACCCCCTTCCCCCTGTATGTTTTTTTTTTTTTTTTTTTTAATTTTAAATTCTTTCTCCATGACGCCTGAAAATCAGGCCGACCCAAAACTTATGTGGGCCACACGAGAGGGAATAGTTAGGATTGAGATGCACACCCCTAAAAGGATTGCAGATTGTGTTTGTCCCATTGTTTTTATAGTCCATCCAATCTCTTCAAAAGGTTTTTACCTACCAGGATGAATGTACGTATGAACCCAACATCGGACTATCCCACGCCTCGGGTGGGCCACACCACGTGATTTTAGAATTTAGGCATGATTTTACATGGTGTGGGCCTCGTGAATTTTGAAATAGCCTGATTTTGGATCCGAGGATCACATGAAATGGTGTAAATGATGGGTGATTTGGCTGCACTCAACTGTCGCCTCACGCATTCAAAACTTCACGGTGGACCCAGACTCATCTTGCAAAGACGGCTTCCTCCTCCATGCTCCAATCTTATTAGTTACCCACCATTTTAAAAAATGGTGGTGACACATCCACGGAAATCCAGACCGTCAAAATCTCTGACCCGCTTGTAGATGTAACAGAACCCGACAATCACACTAATCAGAAGACAAAAAATTCCGAGTTTCCCCATTGAATTTGGACAACTCACCGTTTCGCTCTTAATCTTCCATTTGATAGATCCCCATTGGACCGTTACGATTCCTAGATCAACATCGTCTTTGGAATGTTATCCATCCACGACATGCGCAGGAGCTTGGATGGTCTGGATATATGTACACGTGTGCCACATCTTAGAGTGAATGAGTCACCACCATTTGAAAATGGTGGCTGACTACCACAGAATCTTTTGTCATCTATAAACAACCATAAACAGGATTTCTGCGTCTGGAATCGGGAAAAAAAAAAATGGCAAGCGCTTGTGCAAGACGAACCCTTCAAAGCTCCTCCTCTTCAGCTGCTACTCTATTCTGCGGTTTAAAATCATTCTCTACTGGTGGGCCAGCTACCAAAATGAACGGTGGATTCTCTTCTGCAGCTCCCGCCTTTTTCCGCTCCTCTCGACACAGGCTCTCATTCATCTCAAGGTAGAGATATGTTCCTTTTATGTTTGCATTTTCTTCATTTTTTGTTGATTCTGTTTGGTATTACTAAAACATCATTTTCTTTTTTGGTATTCTTTATTGAGTTTTTCTTGTTTTGAGTTATTGTGATTGTATTTGCTGAAAACGGTTTGAATTTTTTGAAAATTTGAATTTCTGTTTGTATTTTACATCATTTCAATTGATAATGGATGTAATTCATGACTACCCATTTGGGAGTTTCTGAGATTCATATTCGCTTTTTTTTTTTTTTTTTTTTTTTTGCCTTTTTCTTTCTTTCCTTTTCTTTTGCTTTTGTTTATGCATTTGGTATTGTAGAGGTCGTTTTTTCAGATGTAAGCTGTTTACATGCTATCTTGTTTGGCTTTTAATAAGAAGTCAGGTGTGCACAGGTAAACAGTTTGTGTTGGGCTGACTTGTAAAGTGTTTACAATGTATAAAGTGGGTATTCACACCACATGCAGCTTGGGGTAGTTAATCCCATTCCCACCAAAATATTCAAATCACATAAAAAAGACTTGATTTTTTGGAGCCCTAGGAGAGCCTCAAAGGAAACACATGATGGGCGGATTGGATGTCCTGCAACACTATCTGGAAGGTTTTTCCCAACTGTTACCTGTTGTGTGGCCCAGCTGATTATCAATTGGCCTTTTTTGTATTTTTGATTTTTTGGGGCTATAGGAGAACATCAAGGGACACACATGATGGACAGATTGGATGTACTGTGCACATCATGGTGGGTCCACACAGCACACATGTGCATCAAACATCGTGTTCTACTATGTATACTGTCTTTTCAAGTGTAAATACTCTGGGTGCTGATTGCCTGCTTAAAGGGATTTCTGTGCTCAGAAGCTTGGTTGGGCCCACTGCGATGTTTGTGAGAAATCAACCTTGACCATCCATTTTCTGGATGATGTTAGGACATGAGCCCAAGAATGACGCGGATCCAAAACTCAAGTGGGCCGCATGACAGCAAACAATGAGGATTGAATGTCCATCGTTGGTCACACGTTTTGGACCAGGGTAATATTTTTGTGTTTGCAATTCATTAGGAATGACCTTATGAATGGTTTGGATGGCATCTAAACATCATGGTGGACCCTAGGGAGGTTTCAATGGTAGGCATTTCCTTATCCACTTTTTCCTCTTGTGCGGCCCACTTGAGTTTTGGATTTGCCTCATTTTTGGGCTCATGTCCTAACATGATGTAGAAAATAGATGGATGGGGTGGATTTTTGACATAAAGAAGGACGTGAGGTCAAGCACCTTCTTCCTCAAGGGGATAACTGTTCAGAATCCACGGAGCTTCTATGGACTCCTCACAGAGATGCCTTGAATCCACGAGGAAAAATAGAAATTAATTCTAGAAAAATCGAAATAAGTTTATTGATAGATAATTGTCTGACATGTGTGTCCCTGTTACACCATAAATATAGAAAAAAGACCGAAAATTCATAATTATCAAAAATAGCAAAATCCAAACTCTAATAAAAATCCTAGTTCTAATAAAACTCTTTTATGCCTAATTTCTAAAAATAAAAATTTCAAATAAACATTTGCTAGAAGAGTCCTAACATGATTAAGAGTTGTTTCTAAAAAAGAAGAAAATCTAAAACTCTAAAAATAAGAAAAAAATTTAAAAAATCAGAATTACTAAAAATAGTAATTTTTCTTAAATTTATGTTTTTGAGCTGAAGGTGCACTCTTTTTGATGAAAAGGATAGATGAGACCCACTTTTTGGGTCGGTTCACCTCGGATGGCCCGTTTCAGTAAATATTGATACGTTGCGCGTCTCGTAACAATACCCGTATCAAAAGTTATGATCAATTTACGGTCTACCTTCTTATGGTTCAACCATGCTAGGAATGTATTGATGTCACGTCATACATCAAACCCCTTCACTTGAAAAAAAAAAAAAAAACTCGTCCTCGAGTTATCTAAATGACTTTGCTTATGATACTCAAACAATTTATGGCGCCAATGTTTATTAGTCTTTTCATAGTACTTTGCATTAGGCTCTTGAGCTGACACAATACATGGACTCATACTTTCCTTGACTTGGCTAGTATGGATTAGTTCCTTCACTTATGCCTGCAAGATATCACATCAATTTTTTTTTTTTTTTTTTTTTTTTTTTTTTTTTTTTTTTTTTTTTAAATAAAAAATAATGTGGGCAATTAGTCAGACTTGCCCCTGAGACAAGATTAATGTAGTTTTGTATATCTCGTATGAGAGGAAATTTATTAGGGAGTTCATCGAGCACAATCGTCTTGAAGTCCTGCAACACTGGTTTCAAATCTTCTAGGATATTCACAAGCTCCATATATTTTTCATTTTCAACTAATGCACGTATATATCTTGTTTCCTTATATTGTTTAACAAAATCCTGTTCGGTTATGAGAGATTGCTCCTCCACTTTAAAAGTCTTTGGTTGTTCTCCGTTCCCATAGGGGCCACATGTTTGCCATTGATGAATCCTGCGGCCTGTCGCAACTTTATTTCGGTGTGGTCATCTCTCACCGACAAATAATGAGATTTCTCTACATAACTCCTTACTGATTGGCTATCCTGCCACTAATTTTGGTTTTGTTGGAATAATACCTGTTCATAGTTGGTAGGGAGGAATCTCATGCGCAACAACTGCTTCATCCACTACCACGTGCGAATTGACGCCTTCATCCGTCTCATTCGATCAAATTGAAGTTATTCCCACCAAGCTGAAGCTCCGCCCTTCAACTTGTAGGCCACAAGCTTAACCTTATTGCTTCAGGGATTTCCATATAGTCGAAGAATTGCTCAACTTCAGAAAGCCAATCGAGGAAATTCTCAATGTGAAGTTGGCCATTGAAGTTAGGAAGATCGACTCTCATTTTGAAATCTCTATCCATTTGTTTTATTCGATCAATGCCTTGCCCGAGATGTTGTGGAATCATATCGCTGGATCCCACCTTCCAAGGAGTGATCCAGTGGTTCATTGCTGACATCGTCTTGCGATCAATGCGATTATGAGTTCTAGTGCCTATTGGGGGCGGATTATCGCCACGAATATGGAACTGCTCTATGGCCTTCGCCAAACGATCGATGGAAGCCTGCAGCCCTTGCATGACTTGTCGATTCTCTCACCACGTTGCTTCGAAAGCCACCACTGTTGAAGGATAATTCCCTGGAGCACCGTCCGTGGGATTGTTGCCCGACCTATTGTTAGAAGCCATAGATTCGATGAGAAAGCCTTTCTCTGATACTAAACTGAAGCAGAGAAGGACGTGAGGTCGAGCACCGTCTTCCTTAGGGGGATAATTGTTCCAAATCCACGGAGCTTCTCTAGATTCCTTATAGAGATGCCTCGAATCCACGAGGGAAAATAGAAATTAATCCTAGAAAATTTGAAATAAGTTTATTGATAGATAATTGTCTGACATGTATGTCCCTGTTACACCATTAATATAGGAAAAAGACCGAAAATTCGTAATTACCGAAAATAGCAAAATCCTAACTCTAATAAAAATCCTAGTTCTAATAAAACTCTTCTAAATCCTAATTTTAAAAAATAAAAATTCCAAATAAACTTTTGCTAGAAGAGTCCTAACATAATTAAGAGTTGTTTCTAAAAAAGAAGAAATCTAAAACTCTAAAAATAAGAAAAAATTTATAAATTTGGAATTACTAAAAATAGTAAATTTTCTTAAATTTTCGTTTTTGAGCTGAAGGTGTGCGCTTTCTGATGAAACGGATAGATGCAACCCATTTTTTGGGTCGGTCACCTCGGATGGCCCGTTTCAGTAAAGATCGATTCGTTGTGTGTCCCGTAACAATACTCGGATCAAAAGTTATGATCAATTTACGGTCCACTTTCTTTTGGTCCAACCATGCTAGGAATGTATTGATGTCACGTCCTACATCAATTTTGCACAAACATCATGGCGGCCCCACCTAGCTTTTGAGAGTAGCAACTTCCTGTGAAAGGGTTTTGACAACGTCCAAAGACTTTACCTGTAATATGAAACATAGGTTTTTGTTTGGAAAAGGGGGGGGGGGGGGGGGGGGGGGGGGGGAGGTGGGGAGTTTACCTATAAAGTATTTACAACTTGTAAACACTTTATAGGAAAGTTTTGCCATCTAAACACCAACTAAGGATTTTACAACATCCAAGCAACCAGGTAGTCTTTTACCTATAAACCCTTTCCAACTTAGGATTTTACGACATCCAAACAACCCTCTAGTCTTTGTTGGATTTTTTTTTTTTTTTTTGGTTTTAGTTGATTGAGATCGTGGTCACTGAAACTGGTTTAGAAATTTTGAATCATCTGTTAGTGTTTTTACTTTGACCTAATGGGTTTTGGCTATATTGCATGAGTACCCATTTAGGATTTTCTAGGTTTTTTCGTTTCTTTATTTCTTTTCTTGTTTTGGCTTTTTAGAATATTTAGCATATATATAAAGACTGTAATTTCTGAAGACCCATCTGAATTTTCTGGGGTTCTTCTCCCTTCATTTCTAATCGATTCAATTGATTTTGACAGTATTTCCTGAATAGGAAAATACAATGGTTGGCCTGGAAATGGAGTTTTTTATTTGAGCGAGCTTTCCATACTGTATGGGTCACCTTTCAGTGATCCATACTGTTTATCTACTGGGCTCCATGGTGGATGGAAGATGCTGCAAAGGACTCCCCTGTCAAATAATCCTTGCCATCTAACAATTTTTCCATGAAATGGATGGTTAGAAGGGGATGCATAGGCAATGTTCCATGTGCAACAGAAATGTGCACTGATTGGATGGAATGTATTCTTTTAATATTGGAGATTTCTGGTCCATCTCTCGTCTACAGTGAGGCCCATCAGATGGATGGTCTTGATGACTAAAAGATGGGGTGCACATGCAAGGAATGCTGGCTCAAATGAAAATGCTGGTAAATTGGCCAAACCATTCTGTACTGCTGCATCTTGAATATCTTGGGACATGGTAGAAGTTGTGGGCCAATGACTAGATTCCTAGGATTCACATCAATGGTTGACACGTGGTGGAAAAATATCTCATGTGTCGGGTGGGCTCTGGTATCTGAAAGAAACAAAGAAAAAGAATCTGAGGAAGTCTTTAAAGGCATAGAACTTGCTTTTTTGTTGAGGTTGTTGCAAAAAAGAAAAGAAAATATTGCTCAAGGAGATTAAGGAATGGATGGGAAAGAGGAAGTATGTTGTCTTTTTGAGGATGAAAGGATTCACTGAATCTGTCTTCATAAAGAATATCATCAGTTTAGCAGACTGGAGGAAATTGATTAGAGACAAAGATCCTATATGGCTGAAGGGGATAAACAGACCAGTTTCTTCCATAGAATGGCCAATGCCATATTGTGGAGTAACACCATAACCAGAGTGATGGTTGGGGAAGAGACTATCAAAGATAAGGACTCAATTAAAAAACATTTTGTGGAGCATTTTCTAAAGCTCTATGAAAAGGAAGCTATATCTTGGCCAGTTTTTATAATCTTCTTACGCAATCCGGTTATCCAATCAGTAGGGTTTCAATATATGAATCGCAAGAATGGATGAAGAACATAGAAGAATGTTGGACTGGATAAATGACTTTGTTGAAAATTCTTCTTACGAGTAAGCAAAAACATACAAAACGCAGAAAATTGGAATGCTTTACCTTATAGATCAACCCCTTTTTGTAAACCTAAAAGACACATCCTAAATCCCAATAAATCTTTTAATTAAGATCCCCATAGTATTAGATTAGTTTCGAATCAATCTAATTGACTTCAATTCAACTTAATCTATTTAAATTAGCAACTACTCACAAACAAATACTTGGCCCCATTGTAATGACCTAAAAGTAGTAAAACCAAATTTAACAAATAATCCTCAAAATCTTCAATAATATTGTCAAAATCAACTTCCTTATCTTTTAAAACTATTAGTCTTTGACATTTAGCCTTCAAAACTAACCATAAGTAACCCAACATTCAATGTAGATTAGGCCCTATGGTGGGGCGGGGCCTTGAGCTTACATCGTTCATTGCTGGGTTGGAGAGAACTCGACTATGATGAGTTCGATGCTTTCTGTTAGTAGAGGTTCGGATCCAATCTTCTCAATCTGTTGCTTGTGATCCATGTGCGTTCAAAATAAGGCTTATCCTTTGTTTTCAGTATTGCTTGTAGTTGCCTCGTCGAGTGTTAGTGGTCTTCATGCACAACACTTGTTCAACTTCTTCCTTCTTTCTCTTTGAAAGTTGTTTATCCATATCAGCAGTAACTCATGGGCGTTGTTCACCTAACTTCCTCTTGACTTGGGCGTTGTTCACCCAACTTCCTATGTGTGTGTTTATTCGCAACGTCTTGGTACATGGAAAATCCTCTTCTTCATTTGAGCATGCATGTTTTAGATGTGCTTGGCAAAAGCATTAGCATCTTCACTCATTTGATCTTGTACCAATAACTGTGCTCAGTACATAATGTGGACTTTCTCCCTTTCATGATTTCAAATGAGGATTTTCTGGTGATATGATTTACTAAGTTATCATAGGCATATTCAGATTGGGGTATAGCCAAGCCCCACTGTTGCCCACGATATACCTTAAGAGGTTACCGAGACTCTTGTTGACTACCTTGTTTTGGCTGTGAGGATGATATACACTAGAGAATTGAAGCTTAGTCCTCTGATACTTTCATAGAGTGCACTAGAAGTGCCCCACAGACTTTGGATCGTGGTTCCAAGTTGTTGTTTTTGGTACCCCATGAAGTTGCATAATCTCCGTGAAGAATATGTTGCCAATGTGTGTAGCTCTGTCATCCTTTTGCATGGAATGAAGTAGGCCATTTTTTCTTGCACAAGTGCGTGTGTGATTGTGAAATTGTGATTTCCCTGCTCCTGTTCACAGGAATCCTTTCTTCGAAGGTTTTGTTTTCCCGTCGTTGAGCCACTTGAGGTACATTAGAACCAATCAACGTGATTTGTTATTGAGTTGCTCGCCAAATCACGGTATTTCTTTGATGTTGGCACGTGTCTTACTACATGTACGATCGTCATCAATTATGAATTCATAGGAGGTAAGATGGTTTAGTGTATTATTTTCAAGATAAACTTAAGAGACAAAGAGGCTTCCCAGTTTCTTGAGCTCATGAGCATCCTCAGCTCGAAAAGTGGAGATGGTTCGATAATTTAGAGTGGACATCAGCAGGTGGGTATGCAGCCAAGTCTTTTCTTGAAATTCTTACGAAAGATGAGTCTCGCCCGGATTGTGGTGAAAGATAAAATTTTGATACTCAGTCATCTCAAAAGTAAGGGTAGTTGTGCATAGAAGTCTAATTTCAAGAAGTTGACCTCCATTATTTTGTGAGTAGAAGACGGGTAGTTGTGCAAAATTACAAAATCTCATTTTCAGCATGGTTTTTTTTTTTTTTTTCCCTTTTTTGGAAGGGGTGTATTAGCCTACATCAACCAGTATGTAGCGGTTTCTGTGGTGATTGATATGGTACACAAAAACTGATTTTTAAGCCTTCGGGCACAAGATGAACAGTACAGGTCTCATGTATGTGTGCTACATGTAAGGAGATTGATCGCTTGTGATGCAGGACATGAAATTTTAAACATGTTATGCAAGATTCCAGGCTTTAGATCATACTAGTTCAAAACAATCATACAAAATTCCACATCCCACATAAAGTCAAGCACTCAATCAAGGGGAATCTATGCGGGTCCAGGCCTACACATGCTATGGCTGGATCAATTAAAGTTATAGATCAAATAATGCTCAAAGGAGAGTAAATTCATCCACACATGCATAGAAATATTCCCTAACCCAAGGGATTCACAGGTTTCAATTCGGGGAACCCTAGGGTCGAAGAAAATGGCATAAAAATTGGGATTTAAGACAATCTAGGGTTAGGGTTAGGGAAATCAAGTAAGAGAGGAATGATAGAGAGGAAAGAGTGAACCTGAAGAGAGCCCGCACGTGCGGACAACAAGCCAGGCCTGACGCACGTGTGCTGAGGGCTGTCCGTAAGTGTGTGGGGCCCACGAACCTAAAAAACCCCAACTTGGGTCTGGTCGGCCAGGGCTGGGCCACACAAACCCCAAGTTTCAGCCCGATTCGAGTTCCGGTCCGCGCGTGGTGCTCCGTCGAAGTTAAGCCCTCTTGCATGGCCAGATTCTGAAAATCTGTTGTAGGGAAGGATTGGCTGCAAAATAACAATAGATTTGAAGGTTGGATGGCTGTAGGAAAAGGTGAATATGGATAGTAGATGGGGGCGAATTGGGATGGGTGTGGCTTCGCACCACGGTAGTAGCCTTTCGAAGAAAGGAGGGTTTTGCACTTAATTAAGTTTTCACAACTCAGAGAGAAGTAGAAAAACACAAAAATGTTATTCCAATCATCAATGAGAAAAAAAGACTACAAGGGGTGCTTATTTATAATAAAATCTTATACCCCAAAACTCGCGCCATGTGCGCACCCTTTTACCTAGAGATAAAGTAATAAAAAAATAACAACTAATCAAAGCAATCTAAACCGTCCATGATATTTCTAATAACAATAATAAGCAAAACCCAAAGTACTAGATTATTTAGAATAGTGGGCCACGATCATGAGATCTCATGACGGGATTCACATGACGCAGTCCTCTAACTAGGAGTCCCTTCCTGGACGTCGTCATCGATCCAGATTGATGGTGGTGTCCTCCTCTTTGCGTACGTGCGTAAGGGGGGCATGCGTGTGTGCGTGATGTCCCCATGAACTCTCTCTGGCTACGAAGATTTCACCACTAGCGAAACAAAACTCTTGCACTGCTCCAAGATGTTAGGATCAAGTCTTTGAAGCTCCTCCTTACTGAGCCACGTACTGTTTGAAGCCGGGCGTGACTTCCACTTGACTAGGAACTTTTAAAATCCACCGTCCGACGTCGATACTATCTGATGGTCCAGGATATCCTCCATCTCCTCTCTGGGTGTGGGAAGGGTAGGTATGGGAGGTAGAGGCTGAGAAGAAGGATCGGAAAGATGCCATGGACTAAGGGGCAGGTTTGGGAAATCAGGATGGTTGGGCGAAAGGCCGGACAATGTATCAGTGGTTCCTTGAAAAGCAACTAGATCCTCCACATTGAATGTGGAACTAATTCCCATGGAAGGTGGAAGATCTACCACATATGCATTGAGACCGTTTCGTTTTATAATTTTGAAAGGTCCAGTGCTACGCGCGTGTAATTTACGAACGGCTCCCTGAGGGTACCGTTCGGGCCTGATGCGAACCATCACAGAGTCCCCTACGCTGATTTCCTTGAAACGTTTATGTTGGTCTGCTGAAATTTTATAATGTTCATTACTAGTATTGATCTTTTGCCTGATTTCTTGAATCAATGAATAAATGTGATGCGCAAAGGACTCTGCAGACTCTGACAGCCTATGGGACAGGGACATAGGGGCAAGATCAATAGGCTTCCTAGGTTTATACGTCCCAAACTAAATAGGAACAACGTCACACCAAAATGTGTCCTTATATGATCCAAACTGAATAGGAACAAGACAACGGTGCGAGATTGGAATGGAAGTTTCATCAACCCAAGACACTCTATAGGGTTGAGTATGGGCTTCAAGTTTCAAGTCCAGACGGTTCATAGTGCCAGTTGATGCCACGTTGGCACAACCATCGCTATCCACGATCATCTCGTAACTCTTATCACTACATTTTGTGTTAGTATCGGAGATCGTGTTGCGGCGTCAATCGTCGGTATTCTTTGCTTGTGCAAAGGCGTAGCGGATAACTGCAAGGGTCGCGGACTCTTGCGCTCTCTTCCTCATCACTAGGGGCTTCTGTTGGCTCATATTCTTCATCACCGTTACTTTTTGGGGGCACTGCTTCTACTTGCCCCTCAATAAGGAATACCTTGGTGCCCTCTTTCATGCCACACTGGTAGGTAAAGTGACCAAACCCTTGACACCTAAAACACCTAGTCACCCCACTTCTGCGCGAGTCAGATTCGACAACTTCTTTACCCTTATCATCCTTGGACCTAGACTGAGAGCTACTGAAAGGCTTATACTGATATCCAGTGCCAGGTTTATCCGCAGAAGGGTTGGCCTTAGCGCCAAAATCACGAGACTTAAACTGTCTTCCCGCAAATGCTTTAAGGTATTGCTCGACCTCCAACACTACTTGATACATCTGTTCAAGAGCGTCTATGCCCTTGGCAAGTAATTCTCTCCTAATGTTAGAACAGAGGCCCGTCTTAAATCGAGCAAGAGTGAGTAGAGGGTCCTCATCAACTTCACAATGGGTCAAGTACTCTTCGAACTTCTCAATGTATTCAGCAATACTCATGAAACCTTGTCGAAGAGACTGCCATTCCTCAACCAACCTCAAGTGGTAAGAAAAAGGGAAGTATTTTTCCTTAAGACTTTCTATCATTTCTCCCTATTGGACTATTGGGAGCTTCCTTGCCCTTTCTTTCTTTCGCTCTACAGAGTCCAAAACCTCTTTGCTTGGCTCACAAGCTTCATCTTGACAAATCGGACTCGACGAACATCCGACATGTCATACCACTCAAAATAGTGGTCCATATCTGCCAACCAATCTAGAAAAGCTTTAGGGTCCAAGTGCCATCAAATGTGGGGGCATCTACTCTAACTCCCTTGAGGAGTTGCACATCGGGGTCATAGTGGCCTTGATGTCCCTCACGGGGTGGGTGCACGGGTGCGTGCCCATAACCAATTCCTTGGCCACCTTCATTCCTTGGTCTATCCTCCTGACCACCTGCCTGAGATTGGGCATCTTCCCCAATGGTGGGGTTTGCCCTGGCGGAGGTCTCTAATTGGGTAACGTGCACATTAATTTGTTCAAGGTGATGGTTAATACGTTATTTCAAGCGCTTACCCAAAGACTCAAACTGCCGGGTTAGGTTGTCTATTGATTCTTGCAATTGCTCCATGTTTAGCGTAAGATGCAAACCAAAACCGCGACCAGTACGTGTGGGCATACAACTACTCCTCAACTCAAGGACCATCTAACACAACTATATGCGTCTAAATGAGACTAAATGATCCTATAAGACTCTGATGAGAGTTAATGCAAACTAAACGCGAATAGACCAAACCCTAAACATGCAGTGCAGTCCCCTATAAGAACCCTAAGCTCTGATACCAAATTTGATGCAGGACATGGAATTTTAAACATGATATGCGAGATTCCAAGCTTTAGATCATACTAGTTCAAAACAATCACGCAAAATTCCACATCTCACATAAGTCAAGCACTTAATCAAGGGGAATCTATGCGGGTCCAGGCCTACACATGCTATGGCTGGATCAATTAAAGTTATAGACCAAACAATGCTCAAAGGAGAGTAAATTCATCCACACATGCACATAAATATTTCCCCAACCCAAGGGATTCACAGGTTTCAATTTGGGGAACCCTAGGGTTGAAGAAAAGGGCATAAAAATTGAGATTTAAGATAATCTAGGGTTAGGGTTAGGAAAATCAAGTAAGAGAGGAATGAAAGAGAGGAGGGAGTAAACCTGAAGCCAGCCCGCACATGTGGACAACAGGCCAGGCCTGACGCACGTGCGCTGAGGGCTGTTCGCATGTGTGTGGGGCCCACGAACCCAAAAAACCCCAACTTTGGTCTAGTCGGCCAGGGCTGGGCCACACAAACCCCAAGTTTTAGCCCGATCCGAGTTCCGGTCCGCACGTGGTGCTCTGCCGAAGTTTCAACCCTCTTGTAGGGCCGGATTATGGAAATCTGCTGTAGGGAAAGATTGACTGCAAAATAACAATGGATTTGAAGGTTGGATGGCTATAGGAAAAGGTGAATATGGATAATAGGAGATGAGGGCGAATCGGGATGGGTGTGGCTTCACACCACGGTAGTAGCCTTCCGAAGAAGGGAGGGTTTCGCACCCAATTAGGTTTTTACAACTCAGAGAGAAGCAGGAAAACGCAGAAATTTTATTCCAATCATCAATGAGTAAAAAAGACTACAAGGGGTGCCTATTTATAATAAAATCCTATACCCCAAAACTCACGCCATGTGCACACCTTATTACTTGGAGACGAAGTAATAAAAAATAACAACTAATCAAAGCAATCTAAACTGTCCATGATATTCCTAATAACAATAATAAGCAAAACCCGAAGTACTAGATTATTTAGAATAGTGGGCCACGACCATGAGATCCCATGATGGGATTCACATGATGATCAGGTCCACTCCAATGAACCAAAACACAGTCCTTTAATTAGGAAGCCCTCCCTGGACGTCGTCATCCATCCAGATCGATGGTGGGGCTCTCCTCCTTGCGTACGTGCGTTGGGGGGGCGTGCGTGTGCCCGTGATGTCCCCATCAGCTTGATAACTAACTTGAATATTGCTAGTGATTTGTCTTGGATACTCCCTCTCTCTTTCTTTTCCTTTAAAAAAAATAATAAAAAATAAATAATATTATAATTGAGTGAGAGTGCAATTCTGAAATTGCATTCTTTATGAATGGATGGCTGAAATACTAGGGAATGTTGTTTTTCAGGAGTCCTGTGGAGTTGGGTTGTGCGCAGTCTTTGATGCCATTGCATAGTGTTACTGCTTCAGCACTGCTCACTTCCATGCTTTCTTTTAAGTCTGGAAATTGGGGATGGCTTTCAGAAGGTATTTCTATTTTCTTGTTTTCCTTCATTTTTTATGTCTTATGCTTCCGTTTGCTTCATATCTTTTACAATTTTTTAGTGACTTGACTTCGATTTTCATGCCCGATGATAGGGTTTGCAACAACGCTATAACAGGGACGATGAGCTTGGCCAAGATGCAGATGACAACAGTAGTATCAGGGTATCCTCAATGACCTTTTTTCCCCTTGGATAATTTATTTAAACTTGAAAAGAATATACGGGGTGTTTTTATTACAGTCGCTGTTTCTGATTTTGGATGCATCATGTCCTGAACCACTTTTCTTTTATTTCGGTCCTATTGGTTGAGCTCTGTTTGAGGCTTCAATGCCACCATGCACCCGTTTTTGATTTGCTTCTCCTTGGGATTGTAAAACCAAAACAGTCGAGACTTGATTGTGGTTATAGATTGTGAACTTTTGCAGCTGCTCAAATCAGGCCTGTACTAGATGCTTCTCTATCTTATGGTAGCTTTTCTCTTGGTAGCAAAGTAGTATACTACATGGTGTTTCTTTTTGGTTCATTTTTGCATTGCATTTTCTGCTGCGTTTGTTCCAATGTTACCTAAACTGCTAATCCCCTTACATTTTCCATTTTGAATATCACAATCTGGATTATGGGTCATTTGCCATCTCGATTGCTACTTTTACCAATTTGAAATCCTAAATTATGGTTCAATATATTTATTTTGAACCCTAAATTATGGTTCTATAATCTTAGTGTCGATTAAGTTGTGAAGCATGTAGAGATTTATGTTATGATATATGTAATAGCTTGTGATAGTATAATACTGTGTGTGGAATCTATTAGATAATAATCATAATTTCATAGATAAATTACAATATCAATTAGTAGATAAAACTATATTGCACATACTTTGTATTTGTTGGAGCAACACACATGATCCTATCTACAGCGTACCATGTATTGGAGGATACTACATACCAGTTCCTGTACTATGTTCCAGAGGACCCATGATCCAGGTTACCTTGGTTTGTTCATTTTCCATTTGTCATCCAGCTCAGTGTTCTAAATATTGGCTATATTGGCCATCATATTGTTTGATATAACGGGTTTTCCACATATGCAATATGAAATATGGTTGGATCCTGTATTTTGCAATAGATTGATTGTATGCCAATATGTGCGATATTTCCTCATATTTAACTATATCTATTATATTTCCCGATACTTGCTAATATTTCCTAAGATCTGCATTGTAAGAAACAAACTTGCTGATTGTAATAAACCTATGCAAAGACTTATTAGATACTCCTTGATTGTAATCAACCTATGTAATAGTCTATTATATTGCATCTGTGGGACTTTTATGCTCTCATTGCTGATCCCCAGCCCGGATGAAGGAGGGTTGTGTCAGGTTGGCAGCCGGTGTCGAACTTATGTCATAACTTCCAACATGAATGCGAACAATATGACATTCAAAACTCATGCTAGGGTGTGATGTTATGGCCCTTGATAGGGTGGAATGGTAGAAGTGGAGTAGGATTCATGCAGCCAATCCCAATTAGTTGGGATAAGGCTAGGAAGATGCTGATGATGATCTGCATTGTAAGTAACAACTACCACATCACAAGGCTATTGTATGGAGCCTTGGATTCGTATATGTTAGTGACGGATAGGGGATTTCCACTTCCTTGTTGCATTATGGATATGGCTTGTATGGCTATAGGATGATCTACTGTAGTAGTTATCAGTGATTTAAATATTGGTATTGACGCATGCATCGCACCCATGGGATATGGAAAATTATCGGTATCGCATGGGAAATATCTCATGTATCGCAGAATGTATCACTGTTTTTGGGAAACATTGGGAAGTTGATCAAAATTTTCAATGAAACTTCTGGGATTTTAAATTTTTTTTTTTTTTTTAAAAAACATTATTACACAATTAGAAGTTAGAGCTCAAAAGATTACAAAAAACAAGTACACACAATAAGTTTCTTTTGTAGAGTCCTAGCTAGCTATGCTCTGTTTGACAAAAGTGATGTAATTATCCAACAACACATACTCGCATAGTTTAGGACCCTTTACAAAGAAAACTTATTATGTGCACTTGCTTTTTGTGATCTTTTGAGTTTGTGTGTAATAATCAGTGTTCGAAATATTGGTATTGCGCTATGCATCACACCCTTGGGATATAAATATGTATCGGTTATTGCACGAGATATATTGTTTGTATCGCGTAATTTATCGCACTTTTTGGGAAACATGGGGAAACATCGGGAAAATGGTTGAATTTTTTAATGAAACTTCAGGGATTGTTAAAAAAGCCCTTGATACACACTTTTAAATCATAACATCTTAAAAAAAGGTGCACATAATAAATTTCCTTTGTATAGGGTCCTAAGTTATGCGATGTTTAACTAAACTAATGCAACTATATTTAAATTGAATGCATGACATTTATAAATGTATCAAAGACACATGGAAACACAACTAATTCATTGAAAATCAAAACAAGTAAAAATTGAGAAATATACATATCAATGATGTGGATTGGTTGTGGCCTAGACCCATATAGAGTTGCGTGGTGGCTCGTAATCATCACCTCCATCTCGATGGGGCTGAGAATAATACTTCTGCTCCACAAATCAACAATATTGTGCCCAGGTCATAGTAGAGTGGTACCAGTTAAGATACTCCCTAACATAACGCTGGTACTCATCCTCTCGAACTGAATCAATACACCCATCCGTGGGTATTGCGTAATCATCACAGTCTGTGACTAATATAGATCTGGGAAGGGCATATATGAAGCTCCTTGGTATCAATATTGTTGGCCATATCCATACTGCTGCTCATATCCTTGCCCATATGTAGAAGTGAACTCTTGACCATAGTTGAAAAATGATGTGCCGTAACTACTGGAGTCACTCGCCACATATCCACTAGGTCCTTATCCATGCCCATACTGTAGCATAGAACTCGGTCTACTCTCCTGTGTTTGATATCCAGATTCATGTTGTGGCATATAACTTAAGCTCCCCTCCCTCGTCCGTGATCCAAATCTAGAGCTACCTCACCTGTCACGAACGCTTGTGTCCCTCATGCATTTTACTAGCAGCTCCTCAAAATCTGAAAGTTTCTGAGTTTGCTTTTTCTTCAGTAACTTTTGACGCGTGTATGTCTTTTGTAAAGAAGACGGGGTCATGGTTCTCCTAGACGAGAACCATGGTCAGGGTCCTGCATGGCATGATCGAAATTCTCCTCCCCGATGAAAGGACTAAGAGGCCTCTTATCCTGACTCCCACCTGCGCCGCCACCATTCCCGTTGCCATTATCATCATTACTGTCATCAGAGTCATCATCACCCTTATCGCTGCCATCACCATCACTGGACCCATTCCTCGCATCACTCTCTGATTCAGTCTCGGTGTCAAACAATGTCTCCTCGCCATGTGTCCCGCGTGATAGTGACTGCTGCGAGCTGCCTTCCGGACTCCTCGTCAATGGGTCTAATGTCTCATCAGGAGACCTCTGCTGCTTCACATATGCATCAACATCAATCCCTTGTGTCTTTGCTTTCGCCGTAACATGAGGCTCTGGTTGCCCATCCGAGGTATCCAAGTCATCTGAACTAACCCATTGGTAAACTGGGTTATCCTCATCCTCAACATATGCATGTTGTCAGCCGTCATCAGGTCCAATGGGTCTTCCTGTGCTTTTCTTCTTCCTTTTGCACGGAGCAGCCTCTCTCGTAACTTCATATTGTAGTGACAATACACTAGCTTCCAAAGCCTCTCATACCCTAGTATATTATGTTTATTTGTGTGGATGAAGGAGAATGTTCTCCAATTCCTTTCACAGGGTGACGAGGACATCATCTGTGTAAGCATACGGATAGCCAGTTGCTGTAAAACCTTGCAAGTCTCGTACATGGACCACCATTCGCCTGCATATCATAAAATTCTTTCATTATTTTAGATTTTCGAAAATAATATGAAATTTATGTTTATCGCAGTAACTCACATGCCATCATAGTGTTCCTTGACTTCACCACAGGGTGACACCCAAACATTCCAACCGTGTTGTGGAATCTAACAATTTTTTAATGGCGTGTAACAACCAGGATAAGTATGGAATAGTTGAGATGAAGATAAGGAGAATATAAGTGTGGAACATATTTACCTCATTATCAAAGGTGTCTTTCCCCGTACAGCGGGGAATAAGTGATCATAACGACCCTCTTTAATGAATTATATTCGTAGAGTTTCCGGCTGTAGTGGTATTTGGGATTCAAGAAATATGCTGAAAACCAACATCTACACATCAGTACAACCCTCGTTTTGCATATAGAAAAAAAATTCATGTAAGTACTTACCAGCCTTATGTAGTGGGTGAGAAAGCGTCCTTTCCCAACAATCGTCTATTATTGCATGCACCCACTTATATGCGTTGGGAGCTTTAGCCATGATGGCCTCTTTCATCAGCTGTATGGATGGATACAGCGACCCCATTAACGGATTTGTCTCATTGTCCACCATCCTTAACACCACATAAATGAGCTCTAAAATATTCACTACACTACGCACGCGATCCCATAATGTATTTCTCAGCACCAGCTCCTCGATTCTCCAAGTTGCTTTCGTCAACCTCCTTTTCCATTCTTCGTAATCATGAGAGGCGAAAAGCTCTTGTAACTCCTCTTTGTGTTTGAGGAGGCTACTTAAGGTGATATAATTTGTGGCGAACCACGTCGTCCCGAGGCGCACTATATCCCCACCACACCTCTCGTGCATCGCGGCTAATAACCAGATGTGGTTGTATATGAAGTTTGTGATGAGCCGTGCATTAGTAATTACGGTCTTCATCGACGGCCTATACCCGATCGCCTCCAGCATGAGATCGATGCAATGGGCTGCACAGGTAGAGGTGGGCATGTTGGACCCGCTCCGACCCGACTCGGTACCATTCTGACCAGAACCGACGGCTTAGATCGGCCTGATCGAGTTTGTCCACCTAGATCCGATCGTTTTTCGGTTCAGGTTCGGATAGTGGTGTATCTGGACAAATCTGATCTGAAAACCCGAACCGAAAGGGTCCAGACCGACCCGACCCGATCCGGAGCGAATAGTCGGGTAGTATAAATATTAATTTTACCCTAAACCTAACCCACCCAAATCGTTTATACCCTTCCTCTTTTCTTACCCTACCCTCTCCCGCCCGAACGATCTTCTTCCTCCTCTCTTCTTCTGGCGACAGGGGGTGCTACTTGAATGGAAGAAGAATAAAATGGCAGAAAATATTTAGGAAGACGAATGAGCTTCGGAGCTTCTAATGGCATTTATATTCAGGTGAGAGAGAGAGAGAGATTAATGGGAAAAGAGAGAGAAGGAAATCGGTGGCAATCGGAAGTTATCTTGTAGAGTTGGACGCTTTTTACGTCCTCAAGGGGGATAATGATGTAGACCTCTGCCCTTTCCCTTTCTATTTTCCTATTTACACTTCTGCCCTTTTTCTCTCTTCCCTTTTACCAAACTACAACCTTTCCCTCCTCTACCTACCCTCTCCTTCCAATTCCTTCTTGACATCCATCCATCCTACTCTCCCACACGCTTCGCACGCTCCACACCTTCCCTTCTTTTCCAACTCCCGCGATCTGCTCTACCTTTTACTACGGCCCTTATTGACAGTTATTGTCGTCCATCCTAGCCATACAAAAGGTTGGTCATGAATACACCTGATCTATACAAGCAGCAGATGGGCCATGCCATTAAAATCAATGCCTAACTGACGATCTGCCACTACATACAGGTTTGGCTTACCTTACCGTTGGATTAACATAATTTTCTTATCAAGTGGTCTTGTTTGATCTTTTCCAATTCGAACCTTGCCCAATCCGATCCGACTCGGTTTTCCTAACCGAGACGGACTCGGATCGGTGCAGGCCAGCAGGGGTTCAGGTCGGTCCGAGTCAGATGACCCGAACTCGGTCTCGGCTCGGTCTGAGTTCGAGTTGGGCCACGTACGATCTGGACTGAGTCGAGTTGGACCCAATCCGATCTGACTCGGTCCGATGCCCAGCTCTATGCGCAGGGGGTCCAATACATATGATACTTGTTCTGAATATCCTTCCCCACCTTGACAAATGCACTCCCATTGTCCGTAACAAACTGCACAATGTTTCTCCTCTCAACATTTTGTATGACGTTGTGCATTAGTTTGTAAATGTAGTTAGCGTCTTTAATCTTATTACTCGCATCTACAGACTTTAGGAACACCGCCCATCCCCTGCAATAGAGCATAAAATTTATGACTAACATCTTCATTGATCCGGTCCAATCGTCACACATGATGGTGCAGTCGTACATCTCCCATGACTGCTTATACGAATCGACATGTCTTCATTTTTGCATGTTCATCATCCAAATACTTCCCCGTGATCTCAAAGGGCATGGGCGACTGCACACCCTCACCCCTATGCTGCACTTCACTTATCATATTTTTTAAGTGCGGGTTTGTGGCGGCATTTGCGGGAATTTGATCGTATATAAAAAACTTTACTATAAACTTTCCAACTTTCTTCCTCACATCCCCTCTACTAAACATGTCTTTTATTTTCTTTTGTCCCTCCTGCCTCTTTGTACATATTCAGATATGAAGGTAGATCCAACACCTGCACGCTACTACCCCTGTCCATGCCCCATAATCCTCCCCGCCCCTACCCTTAATACTCCCACCTACTCCACTCCCCCTACCACGCTCATGGATTGACCCTTCAAATTAAGGCCTACTCGTGTCCCACCTTCTCTGTTGATCCCCCTCCCACTAATCCCGTATGGACTTTTGAACGGCGTGTCTATATTCGGGATCATCATCGCCATCGAGATCCACTACATCCTCGTCACTTATATATGGTGGCCGCCCCAGCTCCTCCCTAATCTCCCTCTCCCGTGCATATTGTTCATCTTTTGTCTTCACATTTTTTTTTTTTTTTCCAATATGGCCCTCATCTCTTTTCGCACATCTTGTGGGCACTCAGGGCAATCCACAACACTATGATACCCCCTCCGCTAAATGCTCCTTCAAGCAGGTTACCCTTACCCCCCCCCCCCCCCCCCGATACATGTCCACATAAATTACATATACTCCCGAATTGATTATTGGGAGTGGGCAAGCCATATTACCACCCTTTATTAGGTTGTCTCCCTCCTGACATTTTATCTGTAAAAGAATATCATATTAAAAGTTGTTAGGGCCCACCTTGGTGCATGTGTTGTGTATCCATGCCGCCCATCCATTTTACCATATTATTTAAAGGATTGATCCTAAAAATAAGAATTATCCAAATCTCATATGGATGGCGTATATAAAACACATACATCATGGTGGGGCCATAGAGCACAGTCCAATAGGCAGTAAGCAACTCAAGTAAAAAATACATGCAATATATAGGAAAGCTTCAATGGTAAATATCAATGTCACCATGACTTCACATTTTGTGTGGTCCACTTGAGCTATCTGCCTACATTTTGGGCTCACGCCCTAAAATGAGATATCTCAATGGATGAATGATGTGGATAACACACACGCATCATGGTGGACCACACACCACCAACAGTGACACCGGCCGTTGAAATGTTCCTAGGGCTGACCATGATGTTTATTTGAGATCCACCCTGTTTATAAGTTAATACAGACATGGAATTATGTAAAATACAAATATCAACTCAATCGACAACTTTTGTGGCTAAAGAAGTTTTTAATGGTAAGCGTTCAATCCCCATTGTTTTTTGTTGTGGGGTCCACTTGAGCTTTGGATCTACCTCATTCTTTGGCTCATGTCCTAAAAGGATCTCTCTAAATGGATGGACGGTGCGGATACAACACATACAGCATGGTGGGGTCCACAAAACGTGGTGACGTACACCAACCTAGCTGATATTTGTATTTTACGGAAGCGGATTGCATAGTGAGTAACTCACTACGCTTGGCGTACTAAGTAAACTCTATGTGGTCCACCATGATTTATGTACCTCAACCATTTTACTAGATAATTTTAGGGCCTGAGCCCAAAAAATGAAGCGTATAGAATGTTTAATTGGACCACACCAGAAGAACAGTTTAATTGAACGTCTACTGTTGAAAAATTCTTGGGGGCCACAGAAGTTTTAGATGAAGCTTATATTGTGTTTTCCCTTCATCCATGTCTGTATGATCTTATGAACAGGTTGGATGATAAATAAACATCACTGTGGGGCCTAGAAAGGTTTCAACGGTGGAACTCATTATCCCCATTGTTTCTTGCTGTATGATCCACTTGATCTTTGGATATGCTTCAATTTTGGGCTCAACCCCTTAAATTAGATGGAAAAACGAATGGACGGCGTAGAATTATGCTCTATTGGACTTGTACACAGAGTGCAGTGATTTTTTCAAGAGAAATAGTCATCAAGTATAGAATTATGAAATTGCCAATTAAGTATGAATGTCTTAGTGAATTGGTCTAAGTAACTTAGAATTAGTTTCTTACAATGCACAAAGTCTAACTTAAATTGTTATTTGTAGTTGACTGATGGGCTGCTTATGGAGTGGACCCGAATAGAAAAGATGTAACATGAAAGAAGTTGGCCATGAAAATTTTTGGCCTTACATGTTCTGCTAGTGGCTACGAGCGCAACTGGAGTATGTTCGAGTTGGCAAGTATGGCAATTCACTCCTTAAATGTTGATTTTAGTCTTAGATCTTGGAGAGTTAAAAGTAAATGACCATTGCTAATACACTTTCTTATGAAATGTTAACACAGATTCACACCAAAAAAAGGAATCATCTTGAACAAAAGAAGCTCAATGACTTGGTCTTTGTCCAATACAACCAAAAGTTAGGAGAATGATTCCAGGCTAGGCGAGAAAAGCATAGTTCTATGATCCTATCTACTTAAATGATTTGGAGGCAGATAGTAAGTGACTTGTAGAGACAAACGACCCAGTCTTTGTAAGCAATGACCTAACATGGGCCCAACTCGAAAATGCCACATTTGGATCGACACCTGGAGAAAGTTCTTCTTCCACTCAAAGGCAGAGAAGAGGGGTAAATAGTAGCAGGCCTAGCAGCGCTGAATGCCAAGTAGTGACAAGATCAAGGGGATAAAAAAGAAGATGATCAAAATCAACCATTAGATGTGGATGAAGTATTGGTGTAAATTGATGATGAGGAAATAAAATAAGATGAGGTATATGTTGAAGAAGGAGATGACTCTGATGGCGACGATGATAACGATGCCACAATGGCAATTGGATCAATGTGTATAGTAACCTATGTTAGTATGTTTATTTTTTATATTTTAAATTCATTGGTTAATAAGTTGAGAAACTTCTAACATTGTAAGTTGTACATTTTTTTATTTTTATTTATTTATTTATTTATTTGTAAATTGCAAATTGTATTTGTAAGTTAAGTTATAAGTTGTTCAAGTAAATTTATCAATAAAATTTCTATGTTCGGAGTTTTTATTAATTAATTCTCATAGTGTAACTTGTTGATCGCTTTGTTATATTACATATAAATATAATATAAGTAATTAAGTATATAACTTAACTTATAGGTGGTCTAATAATATCAAACACAAACTACAATGAAATAGGTAAAAAAATCCAATCCAATCACTTGTAGTAATTAGGTATAGTTTTTCCTAATTTTTTAGACTTTTTTTTTTCTTTTTCTTTTTTCCCCAAAATTTCCCTTTTTCTTTACATTATTTTTTTTAATTTTCAAAAAAAGAAAAAGAAAAAGGCTAGAGGTCTATGCAATCACATATGCGAATGGAATAAGCTGTTCACATGCGATCGCATATGCGATTTGAGAACATTAGCTATTGATCATATGACAGGTACATTTGTCTCTTTTTCTTCGTTTACCATGATCCTACTTTTGGTTTCGTGAAGTTAGCATATGGTACCTGGACACTAATTGGTGAAAATGGTATTGTTTTTGCTTCACCATCTTTCTCTGTCCTTTGTTTTATCGGTCCCTAATATTGCTTCTAATTTATTATTTGTGAGTCAAATTACGAAGGACCTAAATTATAGTGTGACATTTTTTTTTTTTCCTGATCATTGTGTCTGTTAGAATATGAAGATGAAGAAGTTGCTTGGTGGTGGACGTGAAATAGGTGGATTAATGATTCTTTATTTGAATTCTTTAAAACAATTTAGTGAGTGTCTTATAGTAAAAAATGAGGAATTTTATCTTTTACATTATTGATTTGGCCATCCTTCTAATTTAGTCTTACAATCTTTGTTGCCTTAGTTAAGTCTAGTTATACCAAAACTTTCCAATGTGAGGCTTGTATTTTAGCTAAACATCATAAGTCTATTTTTCCTTCTGTGGAGAGAGTCCAATGCAAATTTCTCATTTGTTCAGTCTCATGTTTGGGGCCCGATTCGCATTACTTCTAATGGCTTTAAATCTTGTCTCCCTTATTGATGATGCTTCTTGTAGGACATTGACTTATTTGATGAAAAATAGAGATGGCGTTTGTTTGATTTCCAAAGCGTTTTACGTTTGGATTAAAAATCAGTTTAATACAAACGTTGACACCCTTCGTACCTTTAATGTGAAGGAATGTCTTTCACATTCTATGTTGTCTTATCTTCAAGAGCATGATATCAATTCTCACACCACTTGTATTTATACTCTGCAACAGAATGATATCAGTGAAAGAAAGAATATACATTTTCTAAAAATTAATCATGCTCTTCTCATGGTATGTTCGTTCCTAAGTCTATTTTGTCAGATGTTGTTTTTACTACTTGTTATCTGATTAATTGTTTGCCTACTAAGGTTCTTTCTGGTTAGTCTCCTATTCAATATTTTTCAGCATTCTATTCTATTCTGCAAATTCCATTACGAGTCTTTAGGTGTGTTTGTTATGTTTATAATATTGATCCTCATTGAAATAAATTGTCACATCGGGCTGTTAAACGTGTTTTCTTAGGATGTTCGGATTGTTAAAAAAGATACAAGTGTTTTGTTCCGGTCAGTAAAAAAATGTTGTCTCCATGAATGTCAAGTTTTTTGAAGACACTTCATTTTTCTAGGGATCAAGGGAGCGCAATTCTACTATTCTTCCTGTACCTGTCCTTGATTTTAAACCAATTGTTTCTGTTTCTTCTATTCCAAAGGTATATTCTAAACTGATAGTTTTATAGATAAGGTTGTTTCTAATTCACCATCACCTAAACCAAATTTAAAGGTGTATAAAAGAAGGAATGTTTGGACATCAATCTTCCCAAAGGCCACCACGAAGCATGCTCCTTTGATGCCATGTACTGAGAGAGTTCCTACTAGCCTTCCTTTTTATACTGATCCATATTTAGATCAATCCTTGGACTTGCCTATTGTTGTTGGAAAAGCCAAAAGACAATGTACTTCTCATATTATTCAACGTTTTGTTTTTGTCTCTAGCACATAGGTCTTTTGTCTCTACTCTTGAGTGCTCTTCTTTCACTATTCATAAAATGTTTAAAAAGGTTTTTAATTCTCCTTTGTGGCATCAAGTTATGGAGGAGGAGATGGTTGTTCTTGAGAAGAATCGTACATGGTAGATAACTGATTTACCCATTGGGAAGACATTGGTGGGTTGTCACTTAGTATATGCCCTTAACTATCACCTTGATGGTAGTATAGCTCGATATAAAGCTTGTCTAGTTGTTAAATGATTTACATAGACATGGTTAGGATTCTTATGAAACTTTCACTCATGTTGCTAAGATGAACTTAGTATGGGTAATCATTTCTCTTGGTGCTAATTTGATATGACCATTGTACCAGTTTGATGTGAAGAACACCTTCTTGAATGGTGATTTGGTTGAGGAAATTTATGTGATTCCTTCTCCTGGTTTTGCAAAAGGGGGAGGAGAAGAAGGCTTCTTGTCTTAAAAAAAGGCGGTATATAATTTAAAGTAGGGTCCTTCAGTAATGCGGGGGCATTTTCACACCGGGCTCAAGTGGGGTGGCCTGTGGGATGTGGGGGCACACTCGGGGTGGGTGGCCCGTGGAACCCATGTGATTTGGGGTCCATGTGAGGTAGAACCTATGGATTTGGGGCCCACGAGGAGGGTTCAGCTGAGGACCTAACCCATGGATTTGGGGCCTAAGCTATAAGATAAAAGGATTAATTCGCCATGCTCTATCAGTTCGAGCTTTTAAAGAAAGTGGTTAATTGTCTTGCATCATTAAGCCTGGCTTGAGAAATTTAGTGGGGCCTCATATTGGATTTACTTGTGTTCACTCAGATCACTTTGTGTTTTTTAAGCGGCGTGTAAAGGGTATTATCATTGTCAGTGTGCATGTGGTCATTGTCATAGGTAATGAAACTAGTGCTAATTTTGAATTGCGGCTCTATCTGAGCAAGGTTTTATTTAGGTGATGTAGGACCGATGCATGAACTAAGTAACATGCGAGATCAAATAACCGAATTAAGATATTTAACAAAAAAATACAAACGTTGCTATATTCATCACAAATATCATGAAAATCAAAAGAAAATCATGCATAATCCTGACCTAAGCTACCAACATTGTAACACAAGATCATTAAATAAAAAGAAACTATGATCTAATGGATGTAGGGACATCAAATTAACATAGGGTATAGTCTATTTTAAAATAGGAAACCTAATACAACCTAGGGTGAAAATTAGGGTTTGGGTAATTTGGGAAAGTAGGAAATTTAGGTTTAGGGTTTTGGGGATGGAAGAAAGGGGTTTTGATATAATGATGGTGGGAAACCAAAAGGGGCAGGTGGCATTCACACGTGTGGTGTGGGAGGATGGGTTTAGGTCAGTTGGGGCTTGGATTGTGAATGGGTATGAGAAAATAGGGTTGGGGAGAAGACGAAGATCTGAGATGGAGAGAATGAAGAACTTGAAGAAAATACCTAGATGGGGAAGAAAATAGAAGATGGTGTAGGGATAGATGGAGACCTCACACCTCCGTTGATGAAGATTAGCCTCGTACCAATCTTCCTTCTAAATCGCATGGAAGTATCTTCAAATCGCATGAAGATAGAAGAAGAAAACAAGAGTTTTTTTTTTCTCTCTCTCTCTCTCTCTCTCTTTTTTTTCAATTACGAAATTCAATGGGAGAGAGGTCACAAGCCCCCCTCTTTTTATAAATCCAAGAAGTTTCAAATTTTACAAAAATCTCCGTCTTGTGAATTTTAACGAAAATAACCCTAGTCAAAATAAAATCAACTAAAACACCCATAATGTGTCCAAATATAAAATAATCAAAAACAAAATCCTAAAATATGATAAAGTCTAAAACTAATGTGGACGATTAACGATCAATGACCCGATCATGTGATCCATGCGATCCAATTGCCCGATCGTCACGTCCCTCTGATCCAACGGTCTGGATCACTCCATAAAATGGCCCATGTGCATCTTCCAGTTTGGGATCTTCCAGATGCTCGCACATGCACATGGGGTCTTCAGCACAATCACGGGTACTCGCCTAGCCACAGGGAAATCGGCGCGACCCGCCTCCTCCTCTGATATGTATGTAAGGGTGTACGTGACGTGATGTCCTTATCATTAAGCCTACTAAAATATTTTCTTGTTTAAAGAAGGGCATTGTTTTGTCTCAACGAAAATATGCTTATGATTCGTTGACTTCATCTGATAATCTTGGTGCTAAAACTATTGATTCCTTGTTAGAGCTTAATAAGAAGCTTTAGGCTGATGATGGGAAACTTCTTGATGATCCCTGCATGTACCATTGCTTGGTTGGTCGGTTTATATATTTGACTAGTACCCGTCCTAACCTGTCCCATGCAATGAGCAAAGGGAAACAAAGATAGAAAAAAAAAAAAATACGAGAAATTAGAGGGCCACCCTGACCCAAGCCCATGGCCCAAAGAGACATGGCTATTAAGATGGATGTCAACATGTTTTGGGGAGAAATAATAGGGAAAAAAAAAGAAGAAGAAGAAGAAGAAGCTAAAAATAACATGTTTATAGTGAAGCTCAATAGAATTTCTCTAGCAAAAGATTTTAGAGTCCCTCAGAACTCAAAAGTTGTGACACTTACCATCAAACTGAGGCCATTTGGAAGAAGTACCAATCATTCTTTCTTTAGTTCCTCGATGAATAGATTTGCTCTCTGTTTCAGACTTCTCAAAGGAGAACTCCTAATCATATATTATTTGATTTTGGCCGTTTTCCATGCCTAGCTTCTGAGTGCGTTCATTCTTGAAGAAGTAAGAGCGTCGTAAAAGTTTTCAAGTGAATTCGTTTAGATTGATCTCTTTTGACACCTCCCCAGGTTATGAAAGATCTCACGTATTGGATCAAAATGTCTATTGCATGAGAAATGCATGCCTGTTACTGTATATAATATAAAGGCTTCAATCAAATATCAGACATGTACCTTTGCCCAAGCACACCTTCATTTCCAGTAGGAAGTTCCCATGGAACGTTTTATTTTACAATGCTTAGCAAACGAGCAGTGACAACACAATTGACATAGATAAACATAATTGCAAACTTTATATTTTTTCCCTGATGAACAAGGGTTAAAACAGGCTTTTGCTAAAAAATTAGATTTCGCATGTGCTTGAGGTCCGAATCGTAGCTTAGGGTTTGGTTTGGAAGTACCTTGGGAATTGTGACAAGGTGGAATGCATTTCCGCCAAATTGATATATATATATATATATATATATATATATATATATATATATATATATATATATATATATATATATATATATATATTTCATTCGAGTAATACTTGAAACAAAGGAAATTGTTATTTCAGACAAAAAAGAAGAAAATTGATAACCAATTCGAATTACCAAAATGTACTCTGCCCTGTTTGGGAAGCTTGAAATGGTTGGGAATGAAATAGATTTCCATGGATATGGTTTTCTTGGCTGTTTGTATTGCAAAAGGTAGTTGTGGAAACAGATTGTCATTATAACTTTTCCTCAGAAAAAGTGTGACGTAATGTCTCCCTAAAAAGGTAAATCCATGGGCCTTTCCTCTCTTTACTGGGGACACCAACTTACGTTGAGGGTTCTTTTTGGTTTTCAAAACTAACAAGAACCTCCATCGAAACAATGGCAAAGGAAAATTAAAAAAACAAATCAATTTCCATGGAAAATTTAGTTTCAAAACAAATAGTGGATTGTGGAGTTTTTACCTCAGTTTTCCATGTTTCTAGTTTTCCATATCCACATTTTCTTATTCTTCCTATCCAAACGGACACCCAATGACATATTCAACCAAATGTCGATTAGAGGTATTTCCAAACACTACATTTCTGAGACTTGAATGTCAACTTCGTACTTATGAATGAGGCCAAAAAAACTTTAAAAATCAAATTTTAATTAATTTTTTATTCAATTTTTTCTTTTTCTTTGTACCATTTTGCTCATAAAATATGAAAAAGGCTCTCCCCTATTAAAAAATATCCTTATTGAGAGAGAGGGAGGGAGGGAGGGAGAGAGAGAGAGAGAGAGAGAGAGAGAGAGAGAGAGAGAGAGAGAGAGAGAGAGAGAGAGAGAGAGAGAGAGAGAGAGAGAGAGAGAGAGAGAGAGAGATTTGGGGATTTTGATATTAAAAAACCCAAAACAAGGAAATCAAGATATCTTTTTATTCATAATGGAATTGAATGCCATTTTTTCTAACATGATTTTACAAAAGAAAGGTACAAAAGAATTTTTATTTAAAGGACTCTTGTATGTCTTTTAAGATAATTTTTTGGAAAGAAAACAAAGGAAAAAGACAAGAATCCTTTACTATCATGATATGCATACCATATACATTTTCTTAAATGATAATATCATGATACGTATTATTTTTTTTCTACATGTTGATGGTAAATAGATAATTAATGTGTTTTTAATTCTTTCTGATTTACTAGTATCTTTTCATGTGTTTATATATATATATATATATATATATAAATATATATATATATATCTTTGTAAAAAAAAAAAATCTTACGATTTACGATACGATTCAAACCCTATTATGATTTACGATACGATGACGATTTTGACAACATTGGACCCGATTACTAAACGGGTAGGAGGAATTGGACCTATATCCGTTAACATTGGGTCTGTCCATCAAGTACTCATGGGTCCGGGTACCTGTTGACAGCCCAAAGAACATGTGGCCTACCTGATAGTTGAACAAACTTTCCGCTGGATCATCTGTAGTGTCCCGCCTGTTGCACAGCTGGGATGATGTGCACGTCCTGGGTTATCATATGAGGCTAGAGAACTTCCTGAAACTTAGTGTACAGGGATGTATTCATAATATGTTGGTTTTCCACTATAGTATGAACTCCTCTTTCTTGCATCCATTTGCATATAGATTTCCTTCCACACTTCTCAAATAAGATGGCTTAATCAACCATAATAAAACTTGTTGGGATACTCCAAATTCCATGGAGAGCTTAGAAATGTTGTAGTGTCAGTGCCAGAATTAGAAATGAGAGCATCATTTGAGATTCTCTGTTTGTCGTATGTTTGGTTGGGCCACCATAAACAGCTTTCAAATGATATTATTCTCTTGTTGTTAGCTGGCCTACTACATCCACTCCGGATGGTTCATTAATCGAGTGGGCCACCCATGCAAGAAAAAAAATGGGTGGTTAGAAATAGGATAGCCAGCTGTCATATCTGGCATACATGTGCAGCCCATCTGACGAGTGGGCCAGCCTAATCATTAGGCGTGAAGATGTGTTTCCAGACTTGGTTGCTGTCTGTTATTTGAGGCTGTTCTGGTTTGTCTATGATCTAAGGATGAGATTCTTCTCAGTTTGAAATTTACTTGGTCTACGGCTGGGATTGGATGCTTATGAAAGCACCAACATGAAAACACCTGGCGAATGAGATTACAGGACATTGCTATCTTGGGAATATCAGCAGCTTCATCTACATCAAGAAATATAAATATTGTAAACCATTCATATTTTCTTTATGAAAATGTATCAAAAGAAGTGTTTTTGGAACATGCTGTGGTCTGTCTAATTCTTTGCATGGAAAATGATCCGATTTTGAACCTGTTTATCTTAGTTATTGTGCATTGCATTTCCATACACTTGGCATGCATGTATGAGATCTGAACTGTTTGTCTGCAAGGCCTTGTCATGGATGGCACATGCCCAAATACGCTAGTCAGTGCATCATAGCTGCCAAGAGGACTTTTGGGATTACAAATGGAAACACACAAAAGGAAGTTTACCAGTCCAACCCAAGGTTGAAATTCAAGGGGCGAAAAATCCTCCAATTGATGACTAGGATCATTGGGGCGGTGTGATTTTTTGAGAGGAGTCCATTGTAGAACCCTGTAGTGTAGAGGATCACATGCATGTGCACCACATGTAATGGGAGGAACCTCAACCCAATGGCTAGCATCATTGGGGAGGTGTGATTTTTTGAGTAGCGGTTTATAAATCATAATATTTTATTACATTAGCAGATGTCTCTTCATAGTCAATCCCATATTCTTAAACCATCAGCCGCAATGGTTTTGTTGGTTGTTTACTTGAACTAGCATCCCGAATGCTTTCCGCTAAGTGTCCAATTGCAATTGGAACAGAAATTCTGTTCAAATTGTGAGGACTTCCTTAACAATTAGATGAAGTGTTAACAGAAACCCTGGTTTGAGTAACTAAGCTTCCAATGAAGATGTTGGATGTCAAATGCATGCACTATGGAAAGACCGTGTTGGCATGATGCATGGCAGGCAGGCCTTGAGCTGGTGATGATTAAAGCCCTAGAATCACACCCTAACATCCGCTTGTGGGTCCTGGTCCACAGTGTAGAGATGAGAGAAGATTCAGAATCCATGCTTGTAGGTATTGAATGTGGGTGTAGAAACGGGAAATCAAGTAGGAATCTCTTGCTGGTATTGTAACTTGTGGGCGTAGAAATAGGAAATTGAGTTGGATGACTCAAGTGGTTTCAATGTCCTAGAGCTGGCCAGATGTTATTGTTCTGTGGGGAACATGTGCCAGCTTGTAGGTATTGAATGTGGGTGTAGAAACAGGAAATCAAGCAGGCATCTCTTGCTGGTATTGTAACTTGTGGGTGTAGAAATAGGAAATTGAGTTGGGTGACTCAAGTGGTTTCAATGTCCTAGAGCTGGCCAGATGTTATTGTTCTGTGGGGAACATGTGCCAGCTTGAGTGGTGCTCACATGAATCGCAAGTCTGAGAGAGATTCTAGTAAGAAATGAAGGATGTCCTCAACGGTCTGACCCTTGATCATAATGGGATGATGCTCCACTGCATATGATATGGTCGCAATTCAAGGTTTGAGTTATGATTTTGATGTGACTGGAACTCGTGTTGAACGGGGCAGTGGAATTTTAACCAGTCCGAGTCTTTCCAAAGACAGACATTTGCATGTCTCAAGAGTCCTCTCTATTGAATTTTCCGGAAAACTTGATTGGATTACTTTAGCGTGAGTGCGTTATCTATAGCTATTGTGGCCCACCATTTATTCTGTTTAAGCATGCCAAAGACTTTCCTGTTAGGTATTCATACAATGCATTCTTGAAATTCTTCTTCCAAAGGATTTAGTTGTAGGGGCCTTCTAGCCGAAGTGTGGGTTCTGCTTCAGAATCACGCTCCCACTGCTGCTTCTCATGCATCAAGACTTATGGAAATTTGAGAACAGCCACTTCTCCAATCTGGCTCCCGAAACAGGTCCTGCTCCAGCTCTATCTCGCACTGTCAAACCAAGCATTGGCATCCAACTTTCATACTCTATTCAGAGACGTCCACTGTATGATCCACCCAATACGAATGGTTCAGATCACTAAACAATGGGCCTCACTTGTCTGAGCTGAGAAGTCTTGAGTATACAGTGGGCCCTGGGTTGAGGTTCCTGCCACTACTCATTAGACCTGGACTTGACTAGACCCAGTTTTTCTACTAGGCCAAATGCCATACCCAAACCCGACCTGATTACTAAACGGGTCTGAGGTATTGGACCTGGACCCGTTAACATTGGGTTGGTCCATCACGTACCCATGGGCAGTCCAGGTACCTGTTAACAGCCCCAAGTACATGTGGCCTATCTGATAGTTGAACAATCTGAACTTTCAGCTGGATCATCTGTAGTGTCCCACCTGTTGCACAGCTGGGATGATGTCCATGTGCTGGGTTATCAGATGTGGGTAGAGAACTTCCTGAAACTGAGTGTACAGGGATGCATTCATAATATGTTGGTTTCTCACTATAGTATGAACTCCTCTTTCTTGCAACCATTTGCATATAGATTTCTTTTCACTTCTCAAGGAAAAGATGTCTTCATCAACCAATATAAAACTTCTTGGGATACTCCAAATTCCAGGAAGAGGTTAGGGATGTCATAGTGTGGTGCTGAAATTAGAAATGAGAGCATCATTTAAGTTCCCTGTTTTGTCAGGCCACCATAAACAGCCTTGAAGCGATGTTCTCTTTTTGTGAGCTGATCCCCTACATCCACTCTGGATGGTTCACTAATCGAGTGGGCCACCCATACAAGAAAGAACGGGTGGTTAGAAATTGGATAACCAGCTGTCGTATCTGGCATACATGTGCAGCCCATCTGATGAGTGGGCCAGCCTACTCATTAGGCGTGAAGATGTGTTTCCAGACTTGGTTGCTGTCTGTTATTTGAGGCTGTTCTGGTTTGTCTATGATCTAAGGATGAGATTCTTCTCAGTTTGAAATTTACTTGGTCTACGGCTGGGATTGGATGCTTATGAAAGCACCAATGCGAAAACACCAGGCGAATGAGATTCCAGGACATTGCTATTTTGGTAATATCAGCAGCTTCATCTACAGCAAGAAATATAACTACTGTAAACCATTCATATTTTCTTTATGAAAATGTATCAAATGAAATTCTAAGTGTTTGTAGGAACATGCTGTGATCTTTCTAGCTCTTTGCATGGAAAATGATCTAATTTTGGACCTGTTTATCTAAGTTATCGTGCATTGCATTTCCATACACTTGCCATGCATGTACTGTTCATCTGCAAGGTGTTGTCATGGATGGCATGTGACCCAAGTATGCTAGTCAGTGCATCGTAGCTGCCGAGTGGACTTTTGGGATTACAAATGTCAACTAGTCCAACCCAAGGTTGAAATTCAAGGTTTGAAAATCCTTCAATCGATGGCTAGGATGATCAGGGCGGTGTGATTTTTTGATAGGAGTCCATTGTAGAACCCTATAGTGTAGACGATCTCATCATGTGCATCACATGTCCAGAGGCATTTGACTAATGGAAGGAACCTCAAACCCAGGCCACTTTATACCCAGTTTTCACAGCTCAGACAAGTAAGGCCCATTGTTTTGTGATCTCAACCATTAACCATGGATGGATCATGCACTGGAAGTCTCTGAGAATGGAAGATCCTAGCCACCATTCTTGATTATCTTTCACCACTAAAAAAAAAAAAAAAAAAAAACCAATCTTGATACCTCTTTGTGAATGCAGACCATTGCTGAATTTCTTATTAACCATCCAATTTGTAGTCCTCAATTCGAAAGATCAGGATTGTCTTATTGCTGAGAATTTATGGGTGTGATTCAATCCACAAGAAACACAACATAGCAATGGCCCGAATCACCAAACAATGGACCTCCACATGTAATAACTGAAAAAACAGTTTTTATTTTTTTTGGTTGTAATGTCCATTTGGTATTATTTTTGGAGTTAGTAATTGCATTTTTATTACAGACAGATATTTCTTCATAGTCAATTCCATATTCTTAAACCTTCGTTTGCATGTTATTGTTAGTTGCTGCGACCAGCAGGCAACAAAAGACCTTTTACCACATTTCGAAGTCCATCTAACATGGACGCTCTCCGCTCTCCGAAGGTGTGCCCCAAGCAACACGCCACGAGACTTGGATTCTTAAGGTAAGGATAAGTGGGCCGGCCCAAACGTGAGGGGAGGTGGCATGACTATACGGTCGCCCCAGTTCACACCTTCTCATCAGCCTACAATTGTGCAATGGATAAATAGTAGGCGCCGTGGTATGGTAGACCTGTTATAAAGACAACTGGCGTGACGGGTGCCGACCACGTGATTGATGAATGCCTGTCCATGGTTGACGTAGAAGCGTGAAACTGAGTATTGAAGTTACAGTGTGAGCATGCTAACCTGCACATTGTCATGGTGGTAGGCGTCGTTGGGCCCACCGCATTTGTAGCTGTGCTGTATTCACTGGTCTATCTGATTAGGACAGGTGATGGTATGATTTGAGAGTGGTTGATCTAAGGACCGTTTTCTGTACAGAAAAGGTATCTTGAAATGGTGAGGCAGGTAGAATGAGTTGGTGGTTTTAGGACTGGATTGGCGGTGCTAACCTGGCATGTGCATGACATCTGGGCCATTCATTAGATGGGTCCAGTTTCAAAGATTCTCTGTCCTGAAAATCAGCAGGTCTTTTTATTAAGTGGCCCACATATTTGAGAAAAACGAGCGGTACATCTACGGTGGGTGGTGCACGGACAATGTGGAGTGATGCTGTGCGAAAGTTACATCTGCATCGAATTGCGTACTGAGTTACTGTGCTCTTATCGTACTGAGTAAATTCTGTTGGGACCACCGTGAATTTGTGTGGTTTATCCATGCGGTCCATCTGTTTTTTCATATCATTTTTAGGAGTTGAGACCAAAATTGAAGCATATCGCATTTTCAAATCTCAAGTGGACCATACCATAGGAAACAGTGGAATTATTGATTTCCACCGTTGAAGTATTCCTAATGCTTAAGAGTGATGTTTATTTGTCATCCAACCTGTTCATAAGATCACACGTACATGGATGAAGGGAAAACACAAATATCAGCTTGATCTAAAACTTCTGTGACCCCACAAAAACTTTTCAACAGTAGAAGTTCAATTCACACTGTTTCTGGTGGTGTGGTCCACTAGAGCTTTGGATATGCTTAATTTTTGGGCTGAAGCCCTAAAATTATCTGGTAAAATGGATGGACGGAGTGGATAAATTGCATAAATGACAGTGGGGCCCACAGAGTTTACTCAGTACGCAATCCGCTTCCACCTCCATCCTACGTCTTGCCTGATGCAAGATGTTCGTCAGATACGCCTACCTTGTGGATGCCCTAGAACACAAATCAGGTTGGTCCACTGAGGTGGGCCAAAATGTACGTACATCCATCCTTTTCCTACGTTCCTATCCGTCATTTTCGCCAGTTCATGTAGGGTTTGTAGGAGGAAAATGTTTGGATTGAAAGCCCGCCACCTTAGCCTTCATGGAGCCAAATATTTGTGGTCTCAGTTCATCTGGGTGGGACTAACCTTATGAACGGTTCGATTGGCATAAAAGCATTACAGTGGGCCCTGGGAAGGTTTCAACAATGGGTGTTTCGATTCACACTGTTTCCTATTGTGTAGCCATTTTAGTTTTGGATCTGCTTCAAGTCCTGCCGAAACTGATGGATGGAATAGATTTATCATGGTGGGCCCCACAGGGGGTTTTGATACTCTGGCAGTGTATGCCATTTGATACGCAGGCACTTAGAACTTGTACACTTGGGGTAAATAAATTAAACAGGGTAAATTGTGGGACCACTATCACTGCCAAAGTCCCAGAATAAGAATGGTCGAACAATCCTAACCGTGGACTTTTGTTTGTTAATAACTTTTCATTTCAACCGTCCAATATCCACTAATCCGATTATAGCCTAATCAAATAAAGTTACAAGACATCTAACCAGGACCCATGATTTGGATGGTTTAATTTAAATTACTTACGCAGTTTTATGTTATTTCTAGGGATTTGAGGCAAGAATTTATGAAATTCATAGATTTCACTTCTATCTTCTGCTTTTATTATTGTTATTATTATTATTATTATTTAATGGAGAATTTATCAAATTTGTTGTTTTTCCAAATCTGGACCGGCGTAAATTCTTGGTAAAAAAAATAAAAATAAAGACTTGACAATGACATGAGGAAAGCCAAAAATGTAATTTTTTCGCAGTAAATGTTCTACCAATAAATGCACTCCAAATTTAAAAGGTAGTGAATTTTATAAAATGCCAAAACCAAATTCAATGTAAATTCATGAATTTGCTAAAGTCACCTTCTCTTGAGCTTGTTTGGTTACCTGTAAATGCACGTATATGGTGGTAAAAAATGATGATTTACTTTGGTATTTACGGTAGCACGAGATGTTGGTGGGTGTAGGTTTTGAAAAGAGAGACTCACATAAACTTTATGGATCCCACCGTAATGTATGTATTTCATTGTTCATTTATTTTATTAGATCATTCTAGGTCATGAGCCTAAAAATGAGGCAGATCGAAATCCTTTGTAGCCCTAAGAAGTTTTTCATGGTAAGCATTCAATACTTGCTGCTGTTTTTTGTGGTGTGGTCCACTTGAGCTTTGGATCTGCCTCATCCATCTTTAAAACAAACAAAAAAAAAAAAAAAAAATTTTAAAAATTTTTTTAAAAAAAAAGAAAAAGAAAAAAAAGAAGAAGAAAAGAATAGATGGCATGGATATGGCACATGCATCATGTTGGGGCCTACCTGTTACAAGGTTTGAGTTTTTTATAATTTTGAAGGTGAAATTCCAACTTTAAACTAAACAGCAATCATTTATCATAATTCCTTATTTATTATCATTTAAGCCAAGGTAATATAATAGGTGGTGTTGTTTAGTTCTTTTTTTGGCTTTACCTTTGCAAGTGTGCCATAATTGAAATTGCAGCTTCAATTCAAACTGAACAACTATGACTCTAAGCACAAAGATAAGCAGACACGTAGTGTATAACCGAGATCTAATGAGATCGACCACTTATTTATCAACTTGCTCAATGTGTAAACAGGATCAGATGATATTCAGAGGGTGGAATTTGTCTTCTGATGATAAGTTGCCAACTTTGTCTTTCGTACGAAATGACTTTCAATACAAATATAGTGATATAAGAAGAGATTCTTATAGTTGGTCATGAAGAACAATTATAAAACACTTTTCCGAATAAAGAATTGAATCCAACGTGCAAGTATAGACTCAAATTACAATTAAAAGTAACTAGTTACTTCATTAACACTATAGATTACACTACGTAATGTAAATAGTAGGTTGAAAATAAAGAATCATACTAAAGCCGTGTTTGTTAACGCTGAATTTTTGCACTTAACGCGGAATGAGGAAAATTTTTTGTGTTTAGTGGTGTTTGTTAATGCGTTGTTAACGCGGAAGATGGAAAGCGCTAAGTGGTTTTTCACTGAATTCTTTCTATGATAAGAGTCTGGCTTAATGGTGAACGCGGAATGCGCTCCATGATTTTTCATTAAACAAAAATTTTTTGCTTCCAAAAGTACCCCTTTTCAAGTTACTACGAATTTTATTTTTTTTCAATTGTCTGCGCAATACAAAATCAACCTTTAACCTGTGAAACTTTTTTATGCTCCACCATGATTTATGTGTTTGATCCACACCGTCCATCAACTTTTTCAGATAATTTAAGGTGTGATTCAATAAAAGAAATGTAATTTACTTATTAGGCAATGTAAATTATTACACTATGAAATGTAAATTAACCGATAATTGTTTAGTTAGATTGGGTTGGTATGAGATGATTTTTCTTGTTGAATTCTTTTACTATTTATAACTTTTAATCCGATCATTTGAATTTTTCTCACGTTCTGACGGTTGCCATAACCATTCACCACTACTTGAATTCCTCTATTTCTCCATTTGTTATCTGTCCTGTAACCGTTTATTCATGATTGCTTATTCATTAAGCGCTTAGACATTAATGTGGCATTGTCTGATACATTCTAGTTGTTTTTTGTTAAGAAATCTTTTCAAATATATAAATACTCCATACAAATTTGTATAAATCACATGTAATATGTTTTGATTGGCTCTTAAGAGGAATGGTGATAATGGGGATGAATAACTAGTGCAATTAAGTATGATAAGAGCTAACTCTCCACCGTCCGTCCATTTAGTTGGCCCTCCTCTTGATGGATATGGTTAGAGTTGGGCATCGAGTCGGACCTAGTTAGGGCTGACCCAACTCAATCCGATTTTGAAATAGAACCGACTTGAACTTGCCCCAACTCGGTACTGAGTCCAACATGCTTGACTCGATCTGAGTCCGGGTCTAGCTTGGACTAATCTAGACTAAGTCCGATCCGGTCACAAGTACCGAGTCGAGTTGGGTGTAGTGGGTATCCACGGGCTGAAATCATAACTCAAAACTTAGGTGAACTTGCCAGAATTGCAACCTCTCCATTAGCTACACTACATCCCAGATCTGAAATGTAAAATTTGAGGTTATGTAAAATATGAGTCGGGTTTCGGATCGATTCCAGCCAGTACTAGGTTGGATTTCGGGTCTAGTCGAGTCGAGTTACTGGGTGACCCAAACTCGACTCGGTTTGAGTTCGAATTGGACCAAGTCTATTCGATTCGGATCAATTCTCCCACTCGGTTTGAATAAAGTCCGGTAGGACGAGTTGACTTTGCCTAGTCGAGCTAGATATGGTGTCCAAATATACCACTATCTGATTTTTCCATCCATCTAAAAGGTGATCTTCAAATCCAGGTTGTGAGATGAAGATAATCAGTGGCCAAATATTCACGGAGTAAAATGAAGAAATGCGATGGACAGGCGATTTTATTTATTATTATTATTTTTTTTTGAGACACGAGTCATCCATGATAGAGCCCACTAGATGAACGGTCCAAATCGATGCATCACCACGCATACCATGGATAGATGGCTCTACCATATTCCAGTTCTGAAACTCAGAGATCGTTTGGTGTCGTGTGGCATGTTATGTATCAATGGGGTCCATCCATATATTGAGTTCTATCATGGATGGACATTGCTCTCCCAGTCTCCTGGACTGAGAGATCATAGCCATCCAAATCTTTTACCTTCCATCCAATAAACATGAACGGTTGCACAGATTTCATACGCCATCTGTTTTGCATACCAAAAATCGAAGGTAAGGTCAGGTCAGTCTTTCTGGAATTAAATGTTTGTTTTTTTGGGAGATGGTCCATCCTCAGTAAACCCAATCAGACCAATGGTCCAGGTCAATGCACTACGGCCCCATTTATCATCAAGGACCATGTGATTCCCCACCGTTCAGAGCAACAATAAACGCATGAAATGGACGGCTGGTATCTTTGACTGGTCAAAATCATCCTGAGAGGCTCTTTTTTCATAGACCGCGTGTGTGAAAGGTTGACCGTGTTGACTTCAAGGTCTACGCGAGTGTGACTGGGGGTTGCACTTGCATGGCCCGCGTATACCCTGAAGACGTGTGATTGAATTAATACTCTGGCGGTGTATGATAGATGATACACGGGCTACTAAAAGTTGTAAGTAGGTCATACCTTGACTCAAAGTAAACAGTCCAAATTGTGTGACAGGCTGTAGATCTCTCAACCTTTAACTAATGGGCATTTTTTTTGTTGGATTCCGATGTTGGAACTTTTCATCTAGACCGTCCGGTAAATGTCCACAAATCATACTTATTTATTTATTTATTTTAAATATCAAACCAGTGTAATTTTCAGTTTACGTTGGATTAGGACCCACGGCTTGGATCATTTTATCTAAGTGTATGCCACGTGTGCACTATTTAGTGGCGTGGATTGGGTACTACCCTTTGTCCCGAGCTCGGCTGAGGCTCTGAGAGGCTACCATGATGTATGGGTTTATCCACACCGTCCATCCATTTTTTTTCATATAATTTTAGATTACAAGCCCAAAAGTGATGAATATCCAACGCTCAAGTGGACCATAGAGCAGAGATTAAACATCAACCATTAGGAACCGTAGAAGTTTTGGATAAAATTAAACTAATATATGTTTAGGTTGGATGGCTAAAAAACACTCAGTGGGCTCAGGAAGGTTTCAACGGTGGACATCATTATCACCGCTGGTTCTTGTGGAGTGGTCCACTTGAGCCTTATACATATATCCGTCTTTTTTCTTCTTTTTTTTTTTTTAAATTCTTCGGAATATACCCTAAAATGATATGGAAAAATGGATGAACGGTGTGGATAAACACATACATCACAGTAGGCCACTCAAAGCCC
>JAJHSJ010000656.1:0-55050 GCA_021015155.1 Magnolia officinalis | reverse complement strand
ATAATTTAAGCACGAAAGCAAACTAACCTTATGACAACGTATCAAGCAAACTAAGCTAATGGCATAAAACCGTTTATCCTAGAACAACATAAAGCAAACTATCCTAGTCCTATGAAATCGATAAACCTACCTATACCTCCATTAGACTAGGAGATCAATCCTGGTAAACAAGATCAGTCAGAGGCATGGACATGTCTTCTGAATCATATTTCTCGACAAATGGTTTTAATCGATGTCTATTTACTTTAAACTCCTTGCCATTGTCGGGATCTCTTATCCCGAAGGCCCCATGAAGGTACGCAGTGACAACAATGTAAGGGTCGGTCTAACAAGATTGAAGCTTACCCGAAAAGAGATGTAGTCGAGAATTATACAAAAGGACTTTCTAACCTGGCATGAATAATTTCTGCAGAATATGTTGATCATGAAACGCCTTCATCATTTCCTTATAAATTCTCGAATTCTCGTATGCGTCATTCAAGATTTCTTCAAGTTCATTCAATTGAAGTTTGCATAGCGAGACAGCATTGTCCAGATTGAAATTCAGATTTTTGATCGCCCAATACGCTTTATGTTCCAAATCCACAGGCAAGTGACAAGCCTTCCCATAGACAAGTCTAAAGGGAGACATTCCAATAGGGGTTTTAAAAATAGTACGGTAAGCCCATAAGGCATCGGTCAATCGGATTGACCAATCCTTACGGTCAGGGTTAACCATTTTCTCTAAAATGTATTTAATCTCTCTATTGGAAATCTCAGCTTGCCCACTTGTCTGTGGGTGGTATGGGGTGCTCACCTTATGAGAGATACCGTATGTCTTCATTAAACTCTCAAATGACCTATTACAAAAGTGTGAGCCCCCATCACTAATGATGGCTCGAGGCGTTCTGAATCGGGAAAGGATGTTCTCTTTAAGGAATTTAATGACCGTACGATGGTCATTATTCCGACACGGAATCGCTTCAACCCATTTAGTGACATAGTCTATGACGAGCAAAATATATAGATTTCCAAAGGATTGAGGGAATGGTCCCATGAAATCGATGCCCCAGCAATCAAATGCCTCTATGATAAGAATGAGATTCAAGGGCATCATATTTCGACCGGACAATGCTCCCAATTTCTGGCAACGCTCACAAGCTTTGCAAAACTCATAAGTGTCCCTAAACATAGTTGGCCATTAAAAGCCACACTGCAGAATCTTAGTCGTGGTCTTTTTAGCAGAAAAGTGACCACCAGAGGCCTGTGAGTGACAGAAGGAGATGACACTCTAATGCTCATCATCTGGCACACATCTCATTAGGATTTGGTCTGGGCAATATTTAAACAAATATGGATCATCCCAGAAAAAGTTGCACACCTCGGTAAAGAATTCTTCTTATCTTGTGCGGTCCAATGTGTCGGTATGTAACATGTGGCAAGATAATTAGCAATATCAGCGAACCAAGGTGAATGGGAGACTCTGTACAGTTGTTCATCAGGGAACATGCCATTGATATGGGTCGCCATAAGGGAATCAGAGGTATTAAGGCGAGAAAGGTGATCGGCCACTACGTTCTCTACTCCCTTTTTATCTTTAATTTCCAAAGCAAATTCTTGAAGTAGAAGGATCCATCTTATTAGGCGGGGCTTAGAATCATTCTTAGAAAGAAGATACTTGAGTGTCGCATGATCTATGTACATAATGATCTTGGATCTGATCAAGTAGGACCTAAATTTATCCAAGGCAAACACTACGGCTAAGAGTTTCTTTTCCGTAGTCGAGTAGTTCACTTGGGTAGGATTTAGAGTCCTATCCGCGTAATGAATGACGTAAGGCCTCTTATCTTTTCTCTGATCTAGAACCACTCCAAGAGCATAATCAGAAGCATCGCACATAAGCTTAAAAGGAAGGCTCTAGTCGGGTGGCTGCATGATAGGTGCAGTGTTTAACATGCCCTTAAGCTTGGTGAAAGCTTCCTGGCATTACTTAGTCCACTCGTATGGTTCATCTTTTTGAAGAAGATTACATAAAGGATGAGAGAGGAGACTAAAGTTCTTTATGAATTGTCTATAAAACCCTGCATGTCCTAAGAAGGATCACACATCTCTGATGTTCTTGGGTGGATGTAGGTTAAAGATAAGATCGATTTTTGCCTTATCTACCTCGATTCCCTTGGACGAGATGATATGCCCAAGGACAATTCCCTTCTGAACCATGAAATGACACTTCTCCCAATTAAGTACCAGATTATTTTCTTCACATTTTTAGCACACATTTAAGACTCTCTAAGTACTCGCTGAAAGAATCAATCATGTTAATGTCGTGGAAATTATCATCATCCTCGGAATTTCTGCCGTTATTGAAAAAGATGTTTGACTCTAATGTCATATTCCCAAAAGACATGTTCATGACTCCATTCCTGCAATTGATAATTGCGTTTGAAGTGGGTTTAGATGGATGTGAATGTGAATATGATGAAATATATTATATAACAATTGTATATCAAGATGAATATGGTGTATATCAGGAATTTTGTGCTGAAATATATATATATTTTTTAAAAAGAGACTTTTAGCGACGAAAGTTTTCATAGCTAAAAGTTTTGCAAAATATTTTTAGCGACGAAAACTTTCGTAGCTAAAAGTTATGAAAATATTTTTTAGCGACGTAAATATTCGTAGCTAAAAGTTTTGCAAAATATTTTTAGGGACGAAAGTTTTCGTAGTTAATAGTTTATGCAAATATTTTTTTAGCGACGAAACGTTTGGTAGCTAAAAGTTTTGCAAAAGATTTTTAGCGACGAACATTTTCGTAGCTAAAAGTTATGCAAATATTTTTAGCAATGAAAATTTTCGTAGCTAAAAGTTTTGCAAAATATTTTTAGGGATAAAAGTTTTCGTAGCTAAAAGTTTGTGCAAATATTTTTTAGCGACGAAGATTTTCGTCGCTAAAAGTTTTGCAAAATATTTTTGGCGACGAAAATTTTCGTCGCTAAAAGTTTTGGAAAATGTTTTTGGTGATGAAAATTTTCGTAGCTAAGTGTTTTTAGCGATGAAAATTTTCGTCGCTAAAAAGCTTGCCTTTGGCGACAATTCAAAATTTTCGCCAATAAAACCCTTCTACGTCGCAGTTTTAGTGACGAATTTAGCTTCGAAAATTTTTGTCGCTAAAACTCTTTAGCTATGAAAATTTGGCTTTTAGCGACGAAAATTTTTGTCGCTAAAAGTGGGATTTCTTGTAGTGTTTCATATTGCGGTTTGGGATTGGGGAGAGGTTGAGCAGGAAGCATCCCCTTTCCTCCACTTGTTAATTATGAAATACTATATGGATATTATGAAATACTTGTGCCGAATTCTGATTAAGTAGCTCTTGTTCTCGAATATGTTTTTGAACCAGATTCTCTTGAGGTTTATCTTGATTTTGAGTTTGATTAAAGAAACCTTGATGAGTTGCCGTTTGTCCATTCCTCCAGCTGAAGTTTGGATGATTTCTCCAATCGGGATTGTATGTATTAGAGGTAGGTCCATTGAAAGGTATTTACGGCATTGGATTGCTCAGTCAGTACCTCTTGAAAGTCAGATATAGTTGGACACTTTTCAGTTGTGTAACTGTTGCAACCACAAATACAGCAAATAACTTTCTTATCCTTATCCTTCTTCGATTCCATGGCCTCGAATTTTCTTATGAGATTAGCCACTTTAGCATTGATATCATCATCCTCTTTTACAAGGTATACTCTTGCCATTTCCTTTGATTGAGTGAGCCTAGAAATGGTGTTTGATTTAGGGTATGTGTCCCATGATTGTGCGTTTTCAGCAAGTCTATCCAAGTAGTCCCACACATCATCGACATTTTTATTCATGAATTCTCCATCACACATTATCTCAACTAATTGGCGCATGGAAGATGTTAGTCCATCATAGAAAAAGTGTGTAACGCGCCACGTTTCAAAACTGTGTTGTGGGCATGAACTAACAAGATCCTTGAACCTTTCCCAACATTGGAAGAATGTTTCATCCTCTTTTTGGGCAAAGTTCATGATTGATTTTCGAAGGGTGTTGTTTTATGATGTGGGAAGAATTTCTTTATGAACTCCCTTTGCATATCATTCCATGTGCCAATAGATCTAGGAGGTAGTGAATGCAACCACGTCTTAGCTTTCTCCTTCAAAGAAAAGGGAAAGAGTTTCAGTCTGACTATGTCCTCAGACACGTTTGGAAAATATAAAGTGGCTATGATCTCATCAAACTCTTTCAGATGTAGATACGGTTCTTCAGATTCAAACCCATGAAATTTAGGAAGGAGTTGGATTACCCTTGGCTTGATATCCATATGTCCCGTATTCTCAGGAAAAACCATACATGAGGGTGTGCTCACCCCGCCGGTTGTAAATAATCTCGTAAAGTATGAGGCGGGGGTGCTTGATGCACCTCATTCTCATCATGGACTTCCTCAACCTTAGGTTGGGGTAGTGTTTGAGGTCGATTTGCAGCCATAACCTCAATTAACTCAGGGGATTTCGAGCGGTGTTTAGTCCTGCGATGGACAGTTAACCCCTCAACCAATCCTCCTTCAATCAAGATACGTCGAGTGTTGTCACGAGCCCACTTGGGCATGAAACACTCGCAACCCTCAATCAGATTCTAAACATAGCCTAAAGAGAATGAAGGAAATAAAAGATCTAGAAAGAAAGAGAGGATTTAGAAAGAAGTTACTAGATTGGAGTCCTTAAGTTAAAAACCTGCAAAACAAATCAAAACAAGTTAGTTTCTAAAAATAGAAAATCTAAGAATAGAAAGTTCCTAAAACTTAAACTAGAAAGTAAACTAGCTTCTAAAAGGAGAATTTCTAAAAAGGAAAATAGAAAGTTTCTAAATTAGAAAGAGTTTCTAAAAAGGGATATCACTAACCTAGATTCTAAAAGTAAAAGAAGAAAGTCTCTAAAAATAAAATAAAAGAAAGGAAAGATGAAATAAATTAGAAAAATTCCTAAAACAAATCCTAATCTAGAGAGTTAGAAAAACTAGAAAATCAGAAAGAGATTACCAATTTAGAAAGTATATGTCAGAATCCTACGAAACAGGAAAAACATGTTAGTTTCTAAAAATCAGGAAAACCTAAAACCAAAAATCAAAGGTTAGAAAAATCCTAATCTTAAACTAATCCCAAAAGTAATTAATTTCAGAAAACGTGACTGTGAATCCCCGGCAACGGCGCCAAAAACTTGTTCACTCCCCAAGTATAGGGTTGTGATGTAGTGATAAACTCGGTGAGACCGAGGTCGAATCCCAAGGTACTGAAACCTGTACATAATTTGAAATTAAGTAGAACTAGAACTAGACTAAGATGAAGTCTAAATCGATTGTAATTTGAGGAATAATGGTGAAGTATTAATTTAAAACTTAAGGAATTTAGAGGAAGGAAACTAGGGATTCAGAGGATCCACTTGTGGAGATCAGAGAGATCTTATGCTTGTTTCAAGAATTCAACTGGACTTAGAGTCCCATCTTCATCCGGTGAAGGGTGTAACCATGGAAATCAAAATTGAACTTTCTTTGATCAAGTTTTCAAGAGATGAAAAGTGTATGAATTAGAATAGATTTCATCACCAAACCATGCCCAGGAGACAAGGCGAACAACAAAATTAAACTAATTAACAACCAATCATAAGATGTATGAAGGTTAGGAAGGGTATCATCATCTGACCATGCCCAGGAGACGATAGTGAACAACAGGGCTTCCTGACGTCATAATCAAAATAAGGAAGGGAACATGCTCAAAGCTTTTGCAGACCCATTGTAATTTTAGTCACAACAGATCATTAAAAACTAAAAACATTCCCTTAATTAAACCAAAATCAACATCAGTTCAACCTAAAGAAAAGGCACAAGCAAAAAGTCTCCCATTATGCTACAAGCTTCACCTCTTAGCCCTAGCTAAGAGGTTTAGCCTAACATAGCCATGGTTAAGCAAAAGTCTCTTAAAAATAAGAAGAACAGAATTAGAAAAGGGAAAAAAAAAATCAAACCTAGCCACGATTTCTCTCTCTTCTCTTGCTTCTTCCTCTGCACCGATGATGAGATCCCCTGGTCTCACGTTCTCTCTCTCTCTTTTATAGAAGCCTGGAGGTGGTGAAGAAAGTCCGTGAGTTGTCAGTCCCGTGCGACAGCTTACGCAGCGGAAAAGAAACCGCAACTGACTTTACATTGCAAGAATTTTATCTTGGCGAAACTGAGAGCCCGATGCAAGATCTGACCGGTCAAGCTTCTTGGCCTTGGTCGGTTGTCCCCTGGGAAAAGTTTTATAGTCCTGATCGCACCAGAAAATGGCCCGTTGATCACGAAACAACCGAGATCTTTCAGTTTTAAAAAGAAAGAAGCGGTTTCCCTTGCGACTGTGCCTGTGCATGCTACATCTTGCATGAATCCTCCAGAATTTGTGGTTTTGGATTGAAAGAGGCCCTGAACAGGATGGACAGTCCGGATCGACCACGTGAGGCCTTGATGGTGGCCTACAAGTTCCGTCCGCAGGCTCTGTTTATGAAACAGAGCCTGCTCATTCGCGCTATGATGGTCGGTGGGCCCCAGATTGATAGTGATAGAGAAATTCACGCCGTCCATTAGATTCATGACGAAAACCCATCTGGGAATGGCGAGATTGGATTGATTTCGGTGTGGCCCACAAGATCTCCTATTCTACTATCGATCGTCCGTTTGAGTCCTCATATACTTGCGATGTTTTCATGGGGCCAACAACCACCTAGGTGAGGGTCATACCCCCCTCTGGTCGCAATGAACGGTGCAGATCATCCGTTTGGATGATGGGTGGGGCCCACTGATCATCACAACGTCCGCACCTTGCGGACGCTGTGCGTGCGCAGAAACCGGGTCTGGTCAACGACCGTTTGACCGGGTTCTTGGTCCGGTGCACGTCCAATGCATGTGCACTGTACGTACGTCAATCCCATGTGGGGTCCACTGTAATGTCTATGAGAAATCCTCTCCGTCCATCTATCTTGGCTCGTCTTATAATTGGTTGAGACCAATTGGAAGTATATGCAGATCTCAGATGGGCCTCAAATCAAGGATTTAGTGGCTGATTTGTCAATTGGGCCACTTTTACAAAGATCTAGTGGTTGAAAATCGACGTGTATGGTTAATTTATGGTCCTTAGGCCATATATGTAGTTTCGAGCCGAACGGATGATGGGAACCCTGTGATCTTTCATTCTGTCCGACTTTCAGGCCACTTGAACTTCATTTTCTCGCTTTTCTCGAATCTCTGGCACGTAAATCCATCGATCTTGGTCTCCTGGAGTCCGTCCCTTGCCTTGGTGACATCAGAGCGTTAATTTCATGCTTTTAGCACCCTGTTTCAATCCAAGCTCGTAAATACACCCTGCATCACAAACATGATTAAATCGGGCCATTAAATAGTATCATGTTCGCAAAAGTAGGTAATAACTGGGTCTGATATGCAATATTTGACCCTCAACAAATGCCTACCATTGAAAACTTCCTCGGACTACATAAGTTTTAGATCAAGCTAATATTTGTGTTTTTCTTTCATACAGAGACTGTGTTGATGTAGAACGTATCACAGATTCATTTTTGGCTAAGATGGACTTAATTAAAGAAGTAAAAAAGGATCGAACAAACTCAGCATAGTTCGACCAGTCGACCATTGTGGTCGACAGGTCGAAATTCTAGAATTTTCACTGGACATTTTCTATCCATTTCGATAGGCTTACAGATTTGATTAACTGGTCGAAATTCTATTCAACAGGTCGAAAATCACCAAATTTTTAGTTTAAATCTTTGGACACTTTTTTTTTTTAATCATTTTGACCTATCGAATCTATCGATTGACGACAGGTTGATAGACGTGGTAAATTTGTGTGATTTTTAAAATTTGTTTCCTAGTTTGATTATGACTTTTGATTGCATTTTAGGGTTATTTAAGGGTGTTGAACTCATATTATTATTATTATTATTATTATTATTTAATCAATAAACTTCTTAGAAATTTCTTGTTTTCTCTCATGGATTCCAGAAACCTCTTATGGAGTCAAGGAGTTTATTGCTTGAGGAAGACAGTGATCGATCTCATCACGTCCTTCCCTACGTCGGTTGGTATCGGGGGGAGAGTTTCTCTTCTGATCTATGGTTTCTAATGACGGGTCAGGTAACGTTCTCATGGATGGTGCTCCAGGAAAATTTTCTTTAACAATGGCAGCTTCGAAGCGACATATCAAGAGAATCTGGAAGTAATGCAAGGGCTGCAGGCTTCCATTGATTGTATGACAGATGCCCTAGGGTAGCTCTGTATTCGTTGCAGTGATCCGCCCCCGAAAGGTGTTGAAATTCATCAATCGTAGGGCGATGCCGACAATAAATCACAGGATCACTCCTAATGAGGTGGGATTTGAAGATGAGGAGATCGATGACATGATCCTCCAACATCCTAGGTGAGGCGAAAATCGAGTTGATCGGACGGATTGGGAATTCAGGATGAAAGTCTACTCCCTAGCTTCAACTCTCCACATCGAGGACTTCCTTAATTGGCTGCTTAAAGTCGAACGTTTCTTTGACTACATGGATATCGTTGAAGAGAAGAAGGTTAAGCCTATGGCTTATAAGTTGAAGGGAAGATCTTCAACTTGGTGGGAACAACTTCAACTCGCACGGATGAGACAGATGAAAGCACCAATCTGCACATGACATGGGATGAATCAGTTGTTACGCACGTGATTCCACCCTAGCGACTACAATCAGATATTGTTCCAACAATACCAAAATTGTCGGCAAGGTAGTTGGTTAGTGAGAGATTACATAGAAGAATTCTACCGTTTGGCGACATGAAACAATTTGGTCAAAATTAAATCGCGGTAATTTGCCTGATTTAACGGTGGATTGCGTGTTGCGATCCAGGATAGAGTTCGATATAACCCATTTGCACAATGAATGAAGCGATCAAACTGGCCACTCGAGTGGAAGTGCAGTTCAAGCACACTAACACATGGACCTATCCTACTAGTAGGGTAGCCCCGGAGGGTCCTTCACAGGGAGCTCTATAGACCAAGGAGAAAGAACCTATAGGAGGACAACCTCAACTTCCTACACTTGTAAACCAAGAGTTGGGAAGTGAACAAGTAAGACCCCAAAGGGCAATAACCATTGTTGTTGGTCTGAGCAAGATCACGAACCCCTATGGTTGGCCAAGGCTTGACCATTGTTATCGATGTGGTCAACCGGGTCATCTATGAAACATTTGCCCTTAGCGGCAAGTAGAAAACCTTGCCACTAATGATGGTGACATTGAGAACATAGAAGAAGGCTCATAAATTGATCAATTAAAGCACACCACAGATGATGAAGCTGATGAATTAGATTGGGTTCCACAGGATCATCGTGAGTCATTAGTCATGGGGAAGTTATTGTATGCACTAAGGAGTACACTCACAACAACACAACATCTTTCAAACGAGGTGTACGGTGAATCGAAAAGTATGTGATGTGATCATCGACAACGGGAGAAGGAAGAACATTGTCTTTGATGTCATGGTGGGGGAATTGTAGTTGATAACGAAGTGTCACCCCTCCCTGTATACGATCAGTTGGAATAAGAAAGTCAGGGAGACGAAGGTAACTGAACAATGTACTATATCTCTTTTAATTGACAAACATTACAAAGATCAATTTGTATGTGACGTCGTTGACATGAAGGTCTGTCACATTCTACTCAGTCGACCTTGACAATTAGATCGTGAAGTCACTCAAAGAGGACAAGATAATATGTATATTTTCGTCAAGGACGACCAAAGCAGCCACCTGAAACTTCTAAAGTAAATGGGTGTTCTCTCTAACCATACAAGACTTTGTGAAGGAATCCAAAAAGACGGGATAAGTCTAGCATTAATTTTAAAGGGAAAAGAAATTGAGCCCATTACCATTTCTGAAAAGCTAAAATCCTTGGTACATGAATTCAACGAAATATGGCTCGACAACCTTCTTGATGGATTGCCTCCCATGCGAGATATTAAGTACCATATTGACCTTGTCCTAGGGTCCAACTTACCCAATCATCCTCACTATCAGATGAGTACGAAGGAGTGTGATATTTTGTAATGATAAGTGGAAGAATTTATCCGTAAGGGTCTAAACCAAGAAAGTATGAGCTCATACACCGTTCCAGCCTTGTAACTCTAAAAAAGGATGGGAGTTGGCATATATGTGTTAACAGCAGGGCGATCAACAAGATCATAAAAAAATATAGGTTTCTCATACCATGGCTAGATGATATGTTGGACATGCTTGAGGGAGCAAAACTATTTTCTACATTGGATTGGAGGAGCGACTACCATCAAATCTGAATACGACTGGGTGACGAGTGGAAGACAACTTTTAATCCTAATGAGGGGCTATATGAATGGTTAATCATACCCTTCAATCTTTTAGACGTACCTAGCTAGTACATTCATGATGTTGATGAATCAAGTTCTCAAACCATTTATTGGTTGATTCGTGGTGGTCTACTTCGATGACATCTTGATATATAGTTAAAAGGAAGCGAGCCATATGGAACAACTCAAACAAGTCCTTCAAGTGCTTACCGAGAACAAGTTATATCTCAATATGAAATAACACAGCTTTTTGACCGATTGCTTGTTATTTTGGGCTTTGCTGTGACGTTCACGAGCATCCGGGTGGATGACAAAAAGGTGAGAGCCATCACAGAATGGCCGGTATTGACAAACATCCATGAAGTGTGGAGTTTTCATGGGTTGACGACATTTTATCGTGGGTTTGTGAAGAATTTTAGTACCATTGTGCCACCGATTATAAATCGTATGAAGAATGGACCATTTCAATGGACTAACAAAGCTGACAGCAGCTTTGTGAAATCAAGCACAAATTTTTCACAATCCCGGTTCTCGTTCTTTCCTTTCTTCAATAAATTGTTTGAGGTCAAATGTGATGTTTCATATGTTGTGATTGGGGGGAAGGGGGGTTTGTCATAAGAAGGCAGGCCAATAGCCTTTTACAACGAGCTTGAATTGTATACAGTGGTCTAAGCATTATGATCAAGCAAAAAAGTGGTCGACATATGAGGTTGAATTGTACGCAATGGTCCAAGTATTGTGACATTAGCGACATTACTTAATTCAGATAGAGTTTATTCTTTACATAGACCATCAAGCTCTCAAATTCATAAACAATCAAGTTAACGTAAATCGTGTGCATGCCAGGTGGATTTCATTCTTACAAGACTTCACAATTGTTTTGAAGCATAAGTCTGTGCAATTTGAAGCATAAGTCTGTGCAATAGAACAAGGTAGATGATGTACTTAGCTTATGTGCAACCTTGTTAGTCACCACGAGCAATGAAGTTATCGGGTTTGAATGTCTCAAAGACTTATATGTCGATGACAAGGACTTTAAGGACACATTGATTAGATGTCAGGAAGGGCAACCCAACAACTTCCATATTCAGGATGGATTTCTCTTCAAAAGAAATCACTTGTGTATTCTACAGAGTTCGTTGCGAGACCATATCATCCAAGAGCTACATGGAGGTGGCTTCGGTGGTCATTTAGGGCGAGACATGATAATAGCTCTCTTGGAAGAGAGTTATTATTGTCCGTAATGGAAATGGGATGTTGGAAAAGCAGTGTAGCGGTGCCACACATGTTAAGCATCCAAGGGGCAATCACAAAACACTGGACTATACACCCCATTATCTATCCCTGACGGTCATTGGGAGGATTTATTTATAGACTTTGTGCTAGGTCTTCCACAGACCCAACGTAGGGTAGATTCAATATTCGTCGTGGTCAATAAGTTCTCCAAGATGACTCATTTCATAATGTGCAAAAGACTCTTGATGATGCGTATATTGCAAATCTGTTTTTTTGAGAGGTTGTTCGGCTACATAGAGTCCCAAAATCCATCACCTCATATCGTGATACTAAGTTCCTCAGTCACTTTTGGAGGACTTTGTGGTATTGATTTGACACCAAGCTATAGTTTAGCAGTGCATATTATCTGTAGACTAATGCGTAGACTGAGGTAATGAATCGTACACTTGAAAACCTTATACAATGCATTTCGGGTAAAAAACCCAAACAGTGGCATTCGACATTAGCTCAAGTGAAATTCGCATTCAATAACATGTCGAACAAATCCACTGGCAAGTCTCTATTTGAGATTGCGTACGGACAAGTGCCTTGACATACTCTTGATTTGGTTTCTTTGCCCAAACTCCCGGGTATGAGCATTGCTACAGAACATATGGTGGACTGAATCATAAGTGTACATGCTAATATTCAGGCCTAGTTGAAGGCATCTAACGACAAGTACAGTGAAAGTGCTGACACACATTGGTGTCTGAAGGTATTCAATGTGGGCGACAATGTGATGGTTGATCTGCGCAAAGAGAAATTTCCAACCAGGACGTACAATAAGCTGAAGAACAAGGAGATTGGACCGGTGCCTATCCTCCATAAGATCAATAATAATGCTTATGTTGTTAATCTTCCTGAAGACATGAAGATCTCACACATGTTCGACGTAGTGGACTTATTCAAGTATCATGAATTGAATTCGGAGAATAACTCAAGGTCTAGTTCTTTTGAAGTGGAGGGGAGTGATGTAGAACAGGTCTTAGATTCGTTCATGGCTAAGATGGACCGAAGAAAAGAAGCCAAGAAGGATAGAACACTCTCAACATAATTCGATCAGTCGACATGTCGAAATTCCACTGAAATTACCAAAAATTTCAGAATTTTCATGGGAGGTTTCTATCCATTTCGATAGGTTGATAGATCTGATTGACTAGTCAAAATTTTGTTTAACAAGTCTACTAATTGGGTCGTAAGGTTGAAAATCACTGAATTTTCAGTTTAAATCTCTCGACACTTTTTGGCCATTTCAACTAGTCAACTTGATGGGTTGACATACGCGAAAAATGTGCAATTTTCTAAATTTATTTTCTAATTTGATTAGGACTTTTTTTTATTGTGTTTTAGGGTTTGTTTATGATTATTTAAGGGTGTTAAATTATTATTATTAGTCAATCAATAAACTTCTTAGAAATTTCTTATTTTCTCTCATGGATTTGAGATTTTTTTTTTTGTGAATTTAAGAGTGCCTTGTGGATTCAAGGTATTTATCACTTAAGGAAGACGGCAATCGATGTCATCATGTCCTTCTCTGCATCACTTATGAACAAGTTGGATGGAAAATAAGCATTATGGTCGGCCTTAGGAAAGTTTTAATGGTGAGCATCATTGCCCTGCTACTTTCTATTGTATAGTCCACTTGAGCTTTGGATTTGCCTCGTTTTTGGGCTTGTGATGATAGTGTGGATATAATACATTAAGGTAGAGCCCATGAAAGTTTGCCTCATCAACACGTGGTCGCTATGTTCCACTAGAGCTAGGCACGAGATGACTTGACTTGGCAAACTCGACTCATCTGACTCGATTCGAACTGGGTGGGTGAGTTGATCCGAACCGAGTTGACTTCGTCCAATCCGAACTCAAACCGAGTCGCGTTCAAGTCACCCAGTAATTCAACTTGACTCGACCTGAAATCCAACTCGGTATTGACTCGACTCGATCCGAAACTTGACTCGTATTAAAAAAATAAAATATGATGTTTTGGATTTGAGATGCCGCGTAGGCTGATGGAGAGATGCAGACAAGTGAATCAAGGTTTTGAATGGTGATTTAAGCTCGTGAATACCCACTGTATTCGACTCGACTTGGTGTTAACTTGACCCAACTTGATACTTGTGATCGAATCGGTTGACCCAACTCGGTACTTGTGACCGAATCGAACTATGTCTCAATTAGTCCAGGCCAAACTTGGACTTGGTATCGAGTCAGTTTGAGTTTCAGGTCATCCCTAACTCGCTCCGACTTGACTTGATGCCCAGCTCTCCCAATTTGGGGGAGAGAAAAGCAGGCACAGCTTCGGTGGATTTGGGATCCCTCACTGTGGGGCCACCGTGATGTATGTTCAGCTGATTTTACATTACGATTTCAAAATTAAGTACATGCAATTCTCAAGTGGACTATACCACAGGAAACAGCTGTGATCGGCCATTCAAAATTTCTCCAGGCTACAAAAGTTTTGGATCAATCTATATTTATGTTGTCCCTTCATCTAGGTCTTTGTGACATTATCCATAGATTGGCTGACAAATAAACATTCGGTTGACCATTAAGAAGATTTTAATAGTGGGTATTCAATCAGCACTGTTTCCTATGGTATGTGTACATAAGATTTGGATCTACTTCTTTTAGGATCATGCCCCAAATTGATCTCGAAATTTAGATAGACGTTGTAAATGTAAAGCACATACATCACCGTGGGCCCACAATCCACGCACGAGAAATGCTGGGCAACGATTGTGGAAATACGCATATGAACTTCTATTTTTTTTTTTCCAGACGATGCCCTAAGCGGTGACGTGGTGTACACCAGTCGAGCTTGGCATAGCTTGACTTGGCTCGGCCACTAGCTGACCCCAGCTCGAACTCGACTCGGCTAGGTCCTCGAGCCGAGTTTGAGCCAAGATCAAGCTACTAAGACATTTTCACAAACACATGGAGTGCACTTTTAATTTCTCATTATATGTAAAACAACAGTAGTTGTAAACAGATATTTCATCAAACACTTGGTGAACAACATCAATATCAAAGTAACTGAGTCACTGAACTAGTTCGATTCGAGTTGGGGTTCGATCCGAGTTGAGTCGATCTCGTGCAAGTTCAAACTCGGGTCGAAATTTTTTCAAGCTAAAAAAATCAACCCCACCTGGCTCGAACCTAGCTTCGAACGGAGTCAAATCGAGCTTTTTTGAGTCTGAGTCAAGCGAGCTAACTGACCTAGCTCAGTTCGTGTACACCCCTAAATTTCAGGGACACGGGAATTCGCTATACAATCCGCACTCCTCAACCATTGGATCAGACTGATTTTTCTTACGTGGACACCACATCCACACTTGTAATTGGTTCATCTAACACGTCCCGATGGTGGGCCCACAGGAGCGAATAATCTTAGGGGCCTTAAAGGTGTATGCCCACGTCCAGAAATCCGCTAACCATTGTGCAAGGGGAATTGAACTACTTATTCCTCTTATACATATCCTACTGTTATGATAGCCTTGGACATGATCAACGGTTCAGATATTTGAGAGGCAGTCTTTGTAGAAACAATGCAAGGGCTACTTAAAAAATAGGCTATATATCCAATAATCTAATAGGTTAATTGGACGGCTAGCCAATAGAAACCTCTAAATTTACAGGTGGACTGCCTATTGTGAGAAATCCACCCTGTCCATCTGTTTTGAGTGATTATTTTAGGAAATTTGACCAAAACACGAGGTGGGATCAAAAAATCAAGTGGGTCACACGAGAGGGAAAATTGGAGAAAGAAAATCCTACCGTTGAAACCTTTCTGGCTCCACCTTGATGTTTATATGTCATCCAAACCGTTTATAAGGCCATTACCATTGGGATGAAGTGAAAATACTAAGAGAAATTTCTGGACACAAAAATTCTATAGCCGCCAAGAATGTTTCAATGATTCACACTGAATCCCGCTGTTTCCTCTAGTGTGACCCATTTAAACTTTAGATACACATTATTTTTTTTAATCTCATGTCCTAAAATGAGCACTCAAAACGGATGGACATGGTGGATTTCTCACAAACATTGTGGGCCCCACCCAGCATCCTTGTGCAGGAACTTTCTGACAAAGGCTTTCGCAGGAAATCCGCGTGCCAACGGAATTCTTTATTTTTCAACATCGTACTGGATGCAGATTGCGTCCTACCCCCGCCCCGACGGTAATCCGTCCGGGCAGGCCTCTGTGGGGCCTACTGTGATGTAAGTTTTTTTTTTTTTTTTTAATCCAAGCTGTTAATCGTTTTTTCTCTGATCATTTTACGGTATGTATATAAAATTGAAGTAGGTCCACAGCTCCAGTGGACCACACCAGAGGAAGCTGTAGTGATAATGACACCTGCCGTTGAAACCTTTCTAAGGGCCACTGTGATGTTTTTTTTATCATCCTACCTATTAATAAGGTCATGTAGACGTGGATGAAGTGAAAAAACAAATACTAGCTTGATCCAGAACTTCTCCACCTCCCAAAAAGTTTTTAATGGTGGAAATTAAATCCCCACTTTGTAGTCCACTTAAGTCATGTACCTTGCTCAATGTTTGGTTCATATCTTAAAATGATCTGATAAAATCAATTAACGGCTTGGATAAAACACTTACATCACAAAGGGCTCTACAGAGCCCTGCCCGGACGGATTACTGTCCGGGCGGGGGTAGGACGCAATCCGCGTCCACATCGTACTAACCTTTAGAGATCCTTTTGCCTCCATCCAGCGCATGACACCAGCCACTTAGGCCCACACTCTGAGATGGTCCAATGATCTGAACCGTCCATATGATCTGAACCGTCCATATTATTATTAGAATAAAAGCCATTTGAAAATTTTTCATTACTCTAAGTTCATCTACAAACCGAGACAGTCACAAACGTTCAGCTTGGTGGCCCATATGGCATAACCTCCAACAGATGGACATTCCGATCATCAGACAGCATGTGGGCCCAGTGGCCGATGACGTACAGACTCTGGATGCTGAGTCCTGATGGAGGGAAAACGAACTCTTGAAACCTTTCTGGGACGGTTGAGAGAGTTTGAAAAGAGAAATGGAGACATGAAAGACTGCCGGTTTTACGGGTAGTTGAAAATTCTGTTTTTGTCCCCCTGTTGTTGTAGTTATCTTCCTGTAGTAGTCATGAAGTTTGACATATGACGTGGCGACTAGGAGGCGTGTGTTATCTATTTCTCTATCTGACGTGTAACTCTTATCTACGAGTATCCATTCATTTCTCTTACGTGGACACCGTATCCACACACCTGCTCGTAATGGTGCGTCTGACACGCCCCGATGGATGGGTTCACAGGATTTAACGGGGTCTACATAATCTTAGAGACTTTAAGATTTATAAGGCATATCTGATAATCCACTTATCTACTGTCTCAACATTAATTATATTCATTGTTCTAATTTAAATTTAAAATTTGAAGTTGGAGAGAAAATGGAAAGAGAGACATCTTCTTGAAGACATTAAAAAAAGGAAAAGAAAAAAGAAAACGTGTAAGACCAATATTCCACCCGTGGTTGCCTACAAATGGGCCTCACGGACTCATATCCTATAGACTTTAGGACCAACAATCCTTGTTGATTTGATCCAATTAACAAAATGATGCTTTGAATGTTAGGTGGGCCTTGAAGCCCAATCAAATCGTAGGGCTTTAAAACTTGAAATTTTTAACTAATTTAATATCTATTTAACTTCTAGGTGGGGCTTATTATAACGTGTTTATGACGGAATCGGATGGGCTGTTCCCCCTGCCACCAGCCAATGGTTGGTGGTCGGTGCGCTCTGTGGGCCCACTATTATGTATGTGTTTCATCCATGCCGTCCATCTATTTTTCTAGATCATTTTATGGTATGAAACCAAAAATGAGGTATATCCCGATCTCAAGTGGACCACATTACAGGAAACAGTGTTGAATGAACATCAACCATTAAAAACTTTCTGGGGGCCATAAAAGTTTTGGATCAAGCTAATATTTGTTTTTTTCCCTTCATCTAGGTATATATGACCTAATCAACAGATTGGATGTCAAATAAACAGTACAATGGGCCTTAGGAGGATTTTAATGGTGGATATCCAATCACTACTGTTTTCGTGTGGTGTGGTCCACCTGAGATTTATATCCCTCTCATTTTTGGGATGAAGTCCTAAAATGATCTGTAAAATTAGATGAAATACATACATAATGGTGGGGCCCACAGAGAACTGACCACCAGCCACGGGGCCGATGGCCGGGGGAGTTGCCAATCCGTTTTCGTTTATGACATCCAATCCATGCATCAAGTGAGTCCTACTGTGATGATGAGGACTCAAAAAATATACCTATCTAATCATGGAGTGGGTCACATGCACCATAGAAACATTGGGATAGCCACCAAAAACCTTCAAATTCGCAGGTGGCGGACATGATGATTACATTAGCCTAATTTTTGAGGTCCCAATTTCATGGCAGGGAATCTTGTTGGATGGGTTCAGTGACACACACAATAACAACATAATAAGTTATAGTGCTCTTAATTGCATATGGTAACTTGACAATCTTGTAAATGTGATCTGAGCCGTGCATTACATCTAGAACATATATTTCAAGGGTCAACAGGCAAAGGTAAGGCCAATTAGATGATGACATCCATTCTTGATTTCGTCTTTTTTTAGACCGTCTCCCTTATCCGACAGTTGATAGGAAGGTTCGCATGTCACGTAATGACATGCGAACCGGTGCGTAGCTGAGCGTCTCTCTCTCTCTCTCTCTCTATATATATATATATATATATAATATGAACCAATGCCTAGACATGATTTTTAACAGAAGTTGCAATACAAGTAGAGACATGAGACTACATGTGTTAACAAATGGTCATATTCATTCCAACTTGTGTGATTGGAATGATGTCGGGGGTGCCCGTGTCGTACTACATTCGAGTTTGATTAAATGCTAGCGATCTCAAGCGTCAAATCAATTGTAAAATTAGACCTATGAAGGTTGACCTCACTGTCCAACTACCAATGTACATCAATTAAGTAGTTTAAAAGGAGAGGGTTATAGTGCTTCCAAATGGGATCTTTACTTGAGCTAAGTACTTTTCTTTTAAGGGTGATTGTGTGGGACTCAAGTTTCTTAATAATGTAGTAATAGATTAAAAGAATTAAAAATAAATGAAGATGATCAATTTTATTAATTTATAATAATGATCAGTACAATAAAAGAGAACATATAAATAAGTAGAGAAAAATAAAAGGAAAATACATGATTATCTGTATGTACAAACAATCAATGTCGATGGTCAATAGAATGTGACCAGTGTCATACTCAACGTATGTTCTATGTTGATCAGGGATTCCATGACAGTAATTGTGGATATTTATACTACTCCTAGGAGTGCTGTAGACACCGGATAGCAGCACTCTATATTATGCTAGACTCCCACCTTTTTCTCCGGGTTGTGGGACAAAATTAGAGGAACTGAAGTTGAAATTAAGAAGTTGCATGACCTAATTTTACATGTAGATATAAAATGTGAGCCTCATCCATGGTTTAGGTGGACCATGTGATTGAAAATAATGTACATAGTGATGCTCGCCCTCGAAATTGTTTCCCTCTATGTGACCCACCTGAATCATGGATTGACCTGATTTTCAGGTCCTAGGCCTAAATGTTTTTTTGTAGAATTCCATGGGTGGAGTGGATTTCTTATAATCTTTAGGTTGAGTCGTGCAAAAAATCAATGTTGTACGTATCTCCTGCTTGTTTTAGTGTGGCCTTTTGAATGACAGGTTAGCCTGATTTTCGTGTTGAAGTCATCAAGTTCCATGAACTTCACGATGATGTATATGTTATATCCAAACCATCCATCCATTTGACGAATTGATTTTAGTGCATGAGGGAGATTTGAATCTAAGGTGGACCACACTACATAAAGCAGTGGGGATTGAATGCCTACCCTTGAAAATTTCTTGGGGCCATGGAAGTTTTGGATCAAGTGGATATATTTTTTCCCTTGGTCTGTGTGACTTTGTGAACATGTTAGATGGCAAATAAACATCATGGTGGACCCTAAGAAGGTTTCAATAGTGGGCATCATTGTCCCCATTGCTTTCTGCGGTGTGGTCCACTTAAGCTGTGGATATGCCTCATTTTTAGAATCATGCTCTAAATTATCTCGCCAAATGGATGGACGGTGTTGATACAACACATACATCATAGTGCAGCCCACAAAACTTGGTGAAGTAAACATGGTGTGTGGCATACCATGCAATCCAACGGCTTCCTAAAGGGTCTCAATGGGCCATGCTTGGGCCTGAAAAATCAAATTTTGAATAGGCCTGGCCCGATGGTCCTTCCAAAACAGTTAGAAATCTGGACCGAGACGTACATCAAGCCTGGTCCCTTTACAGCACCAGGTGTCCTCCTTGCCACTTATCGAAGAGGTCTAGCTTTTTGCAAATTAAGAAAGAAAAATGATGGGAGACAGTACACACAAGCCCACCATAATGTGAATATGAAATCACCATTAGTTGTATAATCCTACATTAGGACAAAGATAACAAAAAAAGAAAAGAAAAAAAGAAAAAGATAAAAAAATAATCAAACCAACATGTGATTCAGACGGGCCATTTCGAAAGAAATAGTTGATGGACATGTAGAATATTATTTTTTTACAGGCCGACCATAAAGATGATAAGAAGTCCACTTTAAATATTAGATTCAACAAAAACATTTAGGCCTAGGGCCTAAGAATCAGGAAAAATCATACATATGCTTCAGATAGGGAGAAACAATTTGAAGGGTGGACATCGCCGTGTACATTACTTACAATCGTATGGTCCACCTAAATGACGGATGGTGCTCGTTTTTTATATCTTCGCCTAAATTAGGTCATGCAACTAGTAGTCAGATTGAATTTCTGGAAACACAAGAAATTAAGGTTAACATAGCTTTTGATCTTCTAGAACACAATTTCTAATTTCCACACAAGAAACACAACGTTCCAGTTACCTACCATATGAATTTAGAATTTTTAAGATGATTTTACAATGTTTATTGTGGTGGGACAAACCTGACTTTTGGATCTTCCCAATTTTTCAGATGTGTGGTGAAACATGATTTTACAATGTTTCACGTGTGGACGACTGTTTGCTGAGGGTTGTCGGCACTTATTCCACAGCATCTAAAAGTGGTGAGTGGGGATCTGAAAATTAGGTAACTCAAAATAAACTTTTGAAATGCTGCTAGATTTCGCCACCATCTTTAATTGGTTCCACACTCCTTGCATTTTGGGACTCGTTGTAATCGACTGCCCAAGATCCGAAGCAGAGGATCACACCAATGTTTGAACCATTTCCAAGTTAGTGCTGTTATGATCAATTAAAATGGTCAGATTTCGGGCCGTGGCCCATTCATGGTGGGCCCCACCATAGAAGCAGTCCAGATGTTGTCCACGTCTGCTACATTTGCTCGTGGGAATCGTGTGAATATTAACCGTGCGCAGATAGTATTCCTCCTTTTTCAACATCGTACGAACCTTCGAGTTAGTTTTGCCTCCGTCGCGATGTTGGATCCAACGTGTGACACCAGCCACTCGGGCCCACACTATGCGATATTCCAGTGATCTGAACCGTCCATGTTATCATCACTACTACAAAAAGCTATTCTTCTGTTATCAAGCTTAAGTAATGATCCCAATATTTGATTTTAGAGTTGAATGAGAGCCATTTTTTTTTTCATTATTCTAAATTCATCTGCAGATTTAAACAGTTACAACGGTTCAGCGTTGTCGTTCGTATGGTATAGAGTTCGAAATATGGACGTTCGGATCATCAGACCACTCAGCATATAGGCCACAGTGGCTGGCGACATACGCTAGATCCTGAATCATGATGGAGGCGGCCGAATGAACACGTGAAACCTTTGGGACGGTGGAGAGAGTTTGATACGTGAAAGCCGACACGTTAAGAATCACTGGTTTTACTCGGTCGTCGGAGGTTCCTGTTTTTTCACCCGTGGAGTTTCTGTTTTTCTTACCTGTAATTATCTTCCGAGTGCACAGTGTCTTTGTTGCTGAGAAAAATTTTTAAAAATAAAAAATAAGGGCGTATTCGTATTTCCACGTTCAATTGCCCCGCTTTTCTTCCGACTCGGATTGCGCAGTGAAGAACATAGCAACGGGCGGGTTGACGTGGCAAACTTATGTGGGCCCCATCAAGATTATTTATCTGTTATATCTACATCTTTCACCCATTTTGCAAGATCATATCAGAAAATAAGCCAAAAAAATAATAAAAATAAATAAATAAAGAGAGATTCAAAGATCAAGTGATCTACACTGAAAGCAATGGGGAGAATAACACCCCATTCAAACCTTGTCCCAGGGGCACCATGATGTTTACTTGCCGTCCAACCTCTTCATAAGATCAGGTAGACATGGATGAAGGGAAAATACAAATATCAGTTTGATCCAAAACTTTTTTGGCCATAAGAAGTTTACAATTGTACGTGTTTAATCCTCTACTTTTTAAGGTGTGGTCCACTTGGGCTTTCGATATCCTTCAATTTTTTTATTTCATACTCAAAAATAAGAAGGAAAAACAGCACACTACAGTGAGCCCAACAGAGTCTTTACACCATGTGGTGTTGGGTTCACCGTGCAATTTGCTTATGTCAAAACCATGTAGACGAACCTGCGCAATCCACAGCTTTCCGCAAATTTACAATGGACCATCCGTCGCAAAACCAAATTAACGACGGATTTAGACCGTCTCATGGTCTGTTGCTGTTTACTACGTCATAAAAAATTGATAGATGGGAGCCGTCGCAACTTTGCGACAAAATTTCGACGGATCCTACCTGTTGCAATTTATTTTTTCTTTAAATCCGTCACTGAACTGAAATGAATTATTTGTCATTTTAAACTTTTTCGACGTGATAGTAGGAGAAATTGGTGACGGATGTAGCCCGTCGCTAAAATTTCTGCAAAAAAATAAAATAAAATAAGTGGTATATTTGTTTTTTTTTTTAGAGTTTGTTATGCCTGATAGTCATCTAAAAAATATTCACACAATTGTTTAATAAAGAATCCCATTCGCAAAATTCAAAAGATTGAGCTGAATATGAAACAATTAAATATCAATTTGGGTGTGTTTGGATGCTCGGTTGACCTAAATAGCAAATCGAACTATATATTTAGTAAATAGCCAAAATTGGGTCAGCTACTGACGAAATAAGGTAATGTAAAGAATATCGTCTGCCCCGAAAACTAAACAAATGATCATTATAATTATGTGCCATCAATTAAAATACAAATCTAGGAGAATTATTCTCAATATTTCTACAAACATCGAAATGAGACAACAAAATTGAAACAAAAGAGAAACGGTAAAGATGATAGACCTGTAAGTTTCTTCCAGTGATGTTGCATTGTGAATGCTAGCATGATAGTCCTGAACATTGAGAGACATTGCATTAGTTTTATATAAACAAATGATAAAGTGATAAATGAAATCCTAAGATTTGAGTCATTTACTTGGCTTTTTACCATAAATTCCTAGAAGTTAACAGTCATAAACATTGAATTGCCATTGACCTGAAAAGTATATAATATTAAAAAATTAGTGGCTAGAATTAGAGTATCATCAAACAATTTAACTCCTGAAAAGCAAAGAAAATAAACTCCTAAAGTTACAGCCAAGGATGAGAAAATAACTGAGAAATTTTATATATATTATCAAGGGACTCTCTTGAGTTCTCAAAGAATATGCTCAAATCTAGTAGCTATACTTACCAGCCCCATATCGCTATGGTCGTTTTTTTTTTTTTTTTTTTTTTTTCCAGCTTCTTAATGCTGTGATTAGAAGTCCAAATGATAGGACTAAAGCAAACATCCCATTGGCAAATCTACGTGAAGGTATGAATTCTATTGAATTTTGATTTTCTCATTTGGGTGTGCCAAACTCATTCACAAGTCCCTATATAACAGACAATACATGAATTAATGATAAGGTTGAATTGATGAAAAGAGTAATGGCTTGCAGAGCTCGATCACTTGATCTTATCGTCACCGAAGTGATGGGTTTTTTTGACCTGTCGTCCTTTCGCAACTGGGATGCACAAGTCCTTTCGCAATTGGGATGCGCAAAGTCCTTTCGCAACTGGGATGCGCAAGTCCTTTCGCAACTAGGATGCGGAAAGGAGTTTCCTAAAACTATAAAAAAGGGTCCCTAGGGTTTTTCTAGGGCATGTTGTGTTGATGAGAAAAACAACAAGAGAGTTTCCTAAAGCTTTACAAGGGATTTGCTAAAGGGTTTAGGGCTATCAAAGGTGAGAAAGAGGGAGAAAGAGAGAGAGAAAGCTTATAGAAGGGAGGTTCTGCTCGTGGAGGTTCTCTACTGTGTAATCTATATCTCAGTGCTTCTATGTCCTCATAATCGGTGAGATCTTTCTGGTTTTCTCTATTTTTCTTGTTTATCCACTCCTGCGTGAGTGAAGAAGATTGTAACGTTCTACTTCATAGTGGATTGTTGATCTGGACGAGGTCTCGTGGTTTTTACCTCTTTGAGGGTTTTCTACGTAAAAATTCTCTTGTGTGGTGTGTGATTGATGCATTGATTATTTTCATTACTTTATTATCCATAATTCTGGTTTGTTCTGGAGGGCTAGATCCTAAGGTTTTGTGCAAGGCCCCCAACAAAGTGGTCTCAAAGCTAAGTTCATTGAACGGGTAGGATCGATTTTGAATTATGGAAGGTGGTTCAAGGATGATCAGCCTCAATGGTTCTAACTGGACCATATGGAAGGCTAAGATGGAGGACTTGCTTTATTGCAAGGACCTATATTCTCCAATTTTAGACATATCAACAAAATCCAAGGATATGACTGATGATGATTGGAAGAAGACGGACCGAAAGGTGGTGGGGTTTATTAGACAATGGTTGGATGATTCTGTATTCCACCATGTGTCTACAGAAACCTCAGCCGCTAGCCTATGGCTGAAATTACAAGGGCTGTATGAGAGGAAGACAACCGGTAATAAGATTTTTCTGATAAGGCGACTTGTGAATCTCAAATTCAAAGATGGTGGTTCTATGGCCGAGCACATGAATGAGGTTAGCAATATAGTGAACCAACTCACCTCTATGAAGATGGTCCTGGATGATGAATTGTAGGCTTTACTATTGCTTAGTTCATTGCCTGACAGTTGGGAGACATTGGTGGTGTCTCTAAGTAACTCTGCGCCAGACGGAAAGATATCCATGGAACAGGTGACTAGCTGTCTCTTCAATGAAGAGATAAGGAGGAAGTCTCAGGGGTCTACTCAGCAAGAGGCTCTTGTGACACAGGAACCGGGGAGAGGAAAGAACAGAAAGGGCTGGAAGGCCCGAGATAAATCAAGAGGCAAGTCGAGTAACAGAAAAAATGTTGAATGCTGGAATTGTGGTAAGAAGGGCCACTACAAGCATGAATGTCGTGGTAAGAAAGACGACAAGAAAGGAAAAGGGAAGGAAGATGAATCAGATTCTACTGCGGTCGCTTCAGATGGCGACGTTATAGTTATTCTTTCTGCAGATCATGACGTATGTCTCACGGCTTCGAGTCAGGACACCGACTGGGTGGTTGACTCGGGAGCTTCTTTTCATGCGACTCCACACGGGGACTCCTTCACAAGCTACAAGTCAGGTGATTATGGGACTGTGAAGATGAAAAATTCTGGCGTATCAAAAATCGTGGGAGTCGGTGATATTTGTGTGAAAACTGATGTGGGCTGCACATTAGTTCTCAGGGATGTGAGGCACATCCCAGACCTTCGCCTCAACTTGATGTCGACGGGAAGGCTGGATGATGATGGCTATGAAAGTCGGTTTGCTGGTGGGCAATGGAAGCTCATCAAGGGTTCGTTGATCGTGGCCAGAGGGAAGAAGTGTTGCACCCTTTACAAGACAAGTGTCAGTATGTGCAAGGGTGGGTTGAACGCAGCGGAAGATTCAGCTATTGACATGTGGCACAAGCGTCTAGGCCACATGAGTGAAAAAAGGCTTCAGGTACTAGCAAAGAAGCGGCTCCTTCCAGATGTGACAGGTACACCTCTCAAAACCTGTCTTGATTGTTTATCAGGGAAACAACATAGAGTTTCATTTGTTAAAACTGCTTCTCATGTTAATAAAGTGCATGCATTAGATTTGGTTTATTCTGATGTTTGTGGTCCTATAAGGACAAAAACCTTGGGTGGGGCATTGTATTTTGTTACTTTTATAGATGATGCATCTAGGAGGGTTTGGGCTTATGCTTTGAAATCCAAGGATGAAGCCTTTGGTGTGTTTAAATTGTTTCATGCTATGTGTAACGCCCTGAAATTCGGGGGTCGAGTATGAACTCAACTCCCGAGTTCCAACGCATCACTTATGCAACATACACAATGTCGGTTAAATGTTGTCTGAGTTAGCGCAATAAACATGAATGAGATTAAACCAAAACAGTAATTCATACTCCAGTTCAATTGCATTTAAACACAGCGGAAGACTGAAATTTTATATACAAGTATGTAAAGTAACAAAATTTTCTGAACTTCGGAGTATGAGTACTAGCTGAGCACCAATATACATGTAAAGTTTGTAAATAAAAAAAAACAAAATACATCCTCAAAAGAGGCCCCGAAAGTCCCGCGATGCAGCCGGCCTAGGCATAGCCGTCAGAATACTGCATGAACGAGAACTCCTCCTGGTCCTCATCGACGTCGGGCTCTGGTTCCTGAACCAAGGCGCCCTCAAATCCTGCAACAGAGTCTGGTTGGTGTGTACAACACCGTCCCGTATCGTGGGAGTGAGTAGCTAACTCAGTGGAACAATAATGCATAAGTTAACATGTTATCAAATCAACCAAGCAGTAATGATAAAGCAGTACAAATCAAGCATTTCTAACTACTCTTGTTAAATGCAAAAATGATATGACATGATGCTGTATGCCCTTGCCAAACCACCCTCAAGCGACATCATCTTACGTTCGCGAATGCTTAACTCCCTCAGTGCGCCACATCTACAAAGCACATGCAGTGCGATGATGCTCGTGATTGCCAAGTTATTATTAGTCCATTTCAATCAGCAGTATTGGGAAACTAAGGTACCTCCCTTGTATCATTCCCAACATGATCCATTCTAGGGTCGTCAGTCCTAGTTATTCTCATACGATGTTATGGTTTGAGAAGCTTAGTGATGGCATCACAACAGGTTCGTCACCCGTCAGCGCGGATACAGATCTCACGGTATGCGGCTCAATTGCTGGCCGTCAGCTCGAGTACAGGTCTCACCGTACTCGGCTCAATCACTAGCCGTCAGCTCAAGTACAGGTCTCACCGTACTCGGCTCAACTCACACTCTAGTTACTGTGAAAGGCTCGTGGCCAATCACAGATACTTAAAGTACACTCGATGATACCACGGAGGACTCGTCGCCCGTCAGCACGAGCACAGATCTCACTGTACTCGGCTCTCGCCGAAGTATCGACAGCTCGAATACAGTGTCCCATACCACCGTATTCGGCTCACGAGATAGTTTGCGCAATGGTCACTACGGGGAGGCACATGGCCCCAGCATAGGCCGACAGCTCGACCACGGTGTCCCATACCACCATGCCCGGCTCATGCGTCTTAGCGGATCTAGGTACCATGGTTAAACAGGAATTACCACTGGTAAGTTTGGTACCCTAGGTTCAAGCAGTAGCGACCAACAAGGTGAACACACAACTACACTTCGGTTCAAGTGGCGAGCCTGACTAGCTCGAGCGCACCACAAGTTGAGCGATATGGAGCGCAAAAGCATTCCGCGTGGCCAACCACTATCGCCAACCGAAGTACGACTCGGGTTCGCCGGACCCGTCCTTTGTGGCGACATGAATCTCAGCCACAATCACAAGCCTGGTACCGAGTGTTTGGACTATAAACATAGTCCCAAACTCAAACAGTTTTCATCGCTAGCATGTGAAGTAAAGCATGGTAAACAAGCAATACAAGCATGTTAGTCGGCATGTTATAAAGCATAAAGTAAGACATGGAGTAAGCATGTTACAAGGCATGTTGAGAAGCATGTTATAAAGCATATTGTAATGCATGTACTACAGCACTATCCCCATAGGGATAGAATTGTGTGTGCACTGCAATTAAGTGGTTGCGGTGACCACCGCATGGAGGGGATCCTACATGTCTCTAAGGGAGTTGGAGAATCCATATCAGCGCCTATCTAAGGCACTAGTACATGCACATGTACACCTACATGCACATACACAAACACTTAGAATACACATTTCCAACATACATGACGTATGTTAGGCAAGTTCGTGATTGGGCTGTCCCTAAGCCCCGGGAGTATTTTTCCCGCGTATATCGTATTCATACAACAAATAATCATTACAATTACATATCCAAAATCCGCACGCATGCGGGATTTCTAGAATACGCAATTTCGACATACATGGCATTTACACATGAACATATTTTTGCGATCTCTTTCGCCAAACTAGTATTTTATCCACACATGATATAATCAAACATTAAATAAACATGTCAAACATTTTCTCAACAAAAATACGTATACGGTATTTCTACGTATATCAAGAGTATGTAAAATTCCATAATCTTTATCGCTAATCGAAACAAGAAACGGAAAGCACTTTGTACATGTGCATTTGCATGCAGATCATGAATCTATCATTATCTGTCATTGAAAGCGTTGAAAACCGTAACTTATACGCTTAAAGTCCTCACCTCAGCCCTTGGAATTCCAACGAATCAGCAAGAAGGTTGGTGCTTCCGTATACGGGAGTTTCTTAGCCTAAAGATCGCATTCGATTAGTCTTTCCTTAACCTATCACTAATTAGGCTCAAATCAGACCTAGGGTTAGGGTTTCTTACCTTCAAATGGGGTGGAAACCGCCGGGAAACCTCTTGGAATAGCGCGGTGTAGGCCGTGGGAGAGGTGGAAGCAGCAGGAGGAAGATCGGCTTCGATCTCCACAAGTTCTCTCTCTTTTCTCTCTTTCTCTCTTAGGGTTTTAACCCAAATTCGTATGGCTGTGAGAGGGGCTGTTCTAAGCCCCTTTTATAGCCACAAACCTTCCCAAAACAGACTCAGGTTCAAGGGTAACTGCTTACATAGGCATTTCGCCACTTTCCAAGCTCAAAAGGGGTGTTCTGGTAGCCCTCTTTGAGCCAAACGTCAGACTTAAGCTCACCCCACTGCGGATCCACGTGGGATTACGTTTTCGGCTCGATCGGATTCCCAGATCGCACGTGGCGGACCACTCTCAGTTCAACGGTCCGTGAGCCACGATCGAAATTTCTGAGTACATGTAAATGTTCCTGAAATTTTTCTTAATCCGAGGGTGTAATTTGGTCTGATTCCGACGGTCAGGTTGCTTAATACTGACGTGCAACCGAAAGGTGCCAGATCACTATTCCAGATATTTTCTCCTGAATGGAAATAGTGTTTTTCACACTCCCTCGCTCCGGAGTGAAAATAATGGCCGTGGGACATCGGAATCATCTGATTTTTGAGATGATTGTCAAGCCCAGTGGGGCGGTCCTGGTTCCTTAGCTTCGTGTTAATCGGACTCCCGATGTGCGATCTAGACCTCATACGAAGTTTCGTTTCAGTCCCGAGAGCAGACGGGTAATGAGTTTGGCTCTAGACTTTAGGGTAACCTAGAGTCACCAATTCTGCAAGTTTTGGGTCTTGCAGATCGTATTTAAAGCGATCCCAACGGATTTCATGATTTACCGAGTTTAGCACTTAGTTAACTTTGTTAAATTTCTAAAGGATTTAATCCTATGTGATTTCTGGTCGAGGTGGTACTCGGCCCAATGTACGGAAATTTTCAGGTCGTTACACTATGGTCGAGAGAGAGACAGGTAGACCATTGAAGTGCATCCGCACTGACAATGGTGGTGAATATATTGGCGACTTTCACGAGTACTGCAAGTCCCTGGGTATACGGCATGAACAGACGGTTCCCAAGACCCCCCAGCATAATGGTGTAGCTGAGCGAATGAATCGCACCATTGTTGAGAGAATCAGATACATGTTATTCCATGCGAAATTGCCTAAGACGTTCTGGGGAGAAGCAATGCACACGGCGGTGTATTTGATAAACAGGTCTCCATCAGCCCCGTTGAATGGAGAAGTACCTGAGAAGGTGTGGACTGGACAGGATCCATCATACAGTCATCTCAGGGTGTTTGGATGCAGGGCATCCGTTCACGTACCAAAGGACGAGAGGTCCAAGCTCGATATGAAGATCAGGCAGTGTGTATTCTTGGGATACGGTGATGAAAAGTTCGGCTATAGATTGTGGGATCCGACCGAGAGAAAGCTCGTCAGGAGCAGAGATGTGGTTTTCTTTGAAGATCAGTGTATAGAAGACATTGGTAAGTCAGAGAAGAATCAGCCTAGTTCAGGTGAGCTAGAGGACACGGATCTGATTATTCCTCCCGTGGTGCCTGATGACGGGGGAGTACAGTAAGGTGCAGAGGACGAGGGAGTTCCTTCAGAAGATGGACCAGGGGAGCAGCCCCCACTTGATCCACCTGTTGAGCCACAGGTGAGGAGGTCATCTAGGGACAGACAGCCATCCAAGAGGTACTTGCCACATGAGTACATTATGCTGACTGATGGGGGAGAGCCAGAAGATTATTCTGAGGCTTTAGCCAACGAGCATAAGGGGGAGTGGTTGAAAGCTATGCAAGAGGAGATGAAATCCTTGCATAAGAACCACACCTATGACATGGTGAAACTGCCTAAGCGCAAGAAAGCTTTGAGCAACAAGTGGGTGTTCAGAAAGAAGGTTGAGCAGAAGAATTCACAGACAAGGTTCAAGGCCAAACTTGTGGTGAAAGGTTTTGGTCAGAGGAAAGGCATAGACTTCGAGGAGATATTTTCACCAGTGGTGAAGATGACATCCATACGGGTGTTGCTTGGGTTGGCGGCTAGCATGGATCTGGAGATAGAGCAGTTAGATGTTAAAACTGCCTTTCTCCATGGTGACCTGGAAGAAGAGATCTACATGCACCAACCAGAGGGGTTCGAAGTCAAGGGCAATGAGCATATGGTGTGTAGGCTGAGGAAGAGTTTGTATGGGCTGAAACAAGCTCCATGGCAATGGTACAAAAAGTTCGACTTGTTTATGTTGAAACATGGGTATGATAGAACGGAGTCGGACCACTGTGTGTTCACGCGCAAGTTCTCAGATGGTGATTTCTTAGTTCTGCTATTATACGTTGATACATGCTCATCATGGGAAAAGACATCAAGAAGATCGACAGGCTGAAACAGGAGTTGGGCAAGTCTTTTGCGATGAAAGACTTGGGCCCGACTAGACAGATCCTAGGAATGGAGATAACCCGTGACAGAAGCAGCAGGAAGTTCTGGCTGTCACAAGAGCGGTATATTGAGAAAGTCCTAGAACGGTATATTGAGAAAGTCCTAGAGCGGTTCAATATGAATTCAGCGAAGCCAGTCAGTACTCCACTAGATGGTTACTTCAGATTGAGCGATAGACTGTCCCAAGACGAAGGCAGAGGTGGAAGAGATGCAGAAGATACCTTACGCGTCAGCTGTAGGAAGTTTGATGTATGCTATAGTGTGTATACGCCCAGACATAACATATGCGGTTGGTGTTGTCAGCCGGTATCTTGCCAATCCTGGCAAAGCGCATTGGGCAGCGGTGAAGTGGATATTGCGGTATCTAAGAGGCTCGTCCAGGTTGAGCCTATGCTATGGTGACGGTAAACCTGTGTTAGAGGGCTACACAGATGCAGATATGGCAGGTGACATAGACTCCAGGAAGTCTACATCGGGGTTCATGTTCACGTTTGCAGGGGGAACAGTTTCTTGGCAGAGCAAGCTACAGAAGGTTGTAGCATTGTCGACGACAGAGGCTGAATACATTGTAGTCACAGAGGCATGTAAAGAGATGCTTTGGATGAAAAGGTTCCTACAGGAACTTAGCCTAAAGCAAGAGGAGCACGTGGTCTATTGCGATAGTCAGAGTGCTATACACTTGAGCAAGAATCCAAGTCAGCATTCCAAGTCAAAGCACATAGAGATTCGGTATCACTGGATCAGGGATACTTTGGAACAGAAGGTGTTACAGCTTGAGAAGGTCCACACGGATGATAATGGGTCAGATATGATGACCAAGGCCTTGCTCAAGGGCAAGTTTGAGGTTTGTAGAAACCTGGCTGGCTTAAAGAAGGTGAATCCCTCCTGGGTCAAAAAGGGGGAGATTTGATGGGTATTTTTTGACCTGTTGTCCTTTCGCAACTGGGATGCGCAAGTCCTTTCGCAATTGGGATGCGCAAAGTCCTTTCGCAACTGGGATGCGCAAGTCCTTTCGCAACTAAGATGCGGAAAGGAGTTTCCTAAAACTATAAAAAAGGGTCCCTAGGGTTTTTCTAGGGCATGTTGTGTTGATGAGAAAAACAACAAGAGGGTTTCCTAAAGCTTTACAAGGGATTTGCTAAAGGGTTTAGGGCTATCAAAGGTGAGAAAAAGGGAGAAAGAGAGAGAGAGAGAGAAAGCTTATAGAAGGGAGGTTCTGCTCGTGGAGGTTCTCTACTGTGCAATCTATATCTCAGCGCTTCTATGTCCTCATAATCGGTGAGATCTCTCTGGTTTTCTCTATTTTTCTTATTATTTATCCACTCTTGCGTGAGTGAAGAAGATTGTAACATTCTACTTCATAGTGGATTGTTGATCTGGACGAGGTCCCGTGGTTTTTACCTTTTTGAGGGTTTTCCACGTAAAAATTCTCTTGTGTGGTGTGTGATTGATGCATTGATTATTTTCATTGCTTTATTATCCATAATTCTGGTTTGTTCTAGAGGGCTAGATCCTAACGTTTTGTGCAAGGCCCCCAACACGAAGATCTCAGGAAACAGTTGAGAAATAGCTGCTAAGCGCACGCCTATGATTTATGGAGTGTTTCTCTCCATGTAATCAACTCCTAGCTTATAAATAGAGGGCCAATCTACAGTGAAAGGTACGCTCCAGTAAACCCTCAACTCTACTGGACCAATATTGCTTGATTCTGACTTAGGCATCGGAGGGTCCCCCTGCTACAGCCAGGGTCTCCTTTGTTTTCTTCGTGTGCAGGTATCCAGAGGTCTAATGAGGGTTAACCAGATTTTAGCATCAACAACTGCTATTACAAACAAAATCTAATTAAAGTTCAAAATAACATAATGGATAAAATTGAAGAACTAGGCATCGTTCTAATGAATAAAAACTGACATTACAAACACAATCCAAAATCCAAACTTCAAAATTTTTAAATTTCAATGAAATCCATGAATTGGAATTATTCAAAATGATTGTTACTACCATTACAAACATAATCCTAACTTCAAAATAACAGAATGGATGAAATTGAAGAATTGGAGATTGTTCTAATGAAGAAAATTTCTCATAACTAAATAGAGAGAAATGAAATGCAAACTTCAAATTTTAAAATTTTGAATAAATTGATAAAATGAGTATTCTTTAAATTGATTATTGCTACCATTAAAAACAAAATTTAAATTTCAGAATCATAGAATGAATGAAATTGAAAAACTGGCCATTGTTCTAATGAAAAAAATTGCCATACAAAACCCAAACATCAAAATATTTAAATATCCATGAAATCGATGAACTAGGTATTCTTCAAATTGATTATTCCAAATCCCAAGTGGGCCATACTAATCAAAATAGTGATGAATAACCATTAAAAACCTTTTACAGGCCATAAAAGTTTTGGATCAATTTGATCTTTGTAATTTCCCTTCATCCAGATCTTCTTTACATTATCAACAAGTTAGATTGCAAATAAACACTACTTAAATAGTGGGTTTTCATAATAACGATTGGAGACGCGGATTCGCTACTGAAGTGATGTGTCCAAGTTTTGTGGGTCCCACCATGATGTTTGTGTTGTATCCACATCGTTCATCAATTTGGAGAGATTTTAGGGCATGAGCCAAAGAATGAAGCAAATGCAAAGCTCAAGTGGACCCCACCACATAAAACAGTAAGGATAGTGACACCCACAATTGAAACCTTCCTAGTGCCACCATGATGTTTATTTCAAAATACAAAATCTCAATTTTTTTTTCAAAGTTACTAATTTTATTCAAACTTCGCAATTTATTTTTTTTGAAAATGCCATTTAAAAAAAAAAAAAAAAATCAAACTTCGATTTGACTAGTCACTCACCACGATCGGGTTTCAGATGAGAAATATATTGGGTGGACAAGATTGATCAACATTATGATGGGCCAAATCTTGGGATCCAACGGTAAGATTTGAGTGAAATGTAATCTAAACATCTGAAGTTATTCACTCTTTAATTTGCACCGATCAGATTGTCCAAAATCAATCTAGATCTAGATAAACTAATCATGCCCATTTAAAGAGTGTTTTGGATGGATCTTATTCGTTTGATGTCATATTGAGCCCATTTTTGTTCTCTATCCTAATTAGCATGTTCTAAACATATCTGACTTTTCAGATCAACCTTAGGATGGCCTGATCATAGAATTTGATCAATCTCATCATTATAAGTTATTCTTATAATTACACATCATTATACTTGGGCTATCCTTTTTTCACAAGTGAATGTTTTAATGGGAGGGTAACCCCTCTCAACTTTTGTATGTAGTGTGGCCCACACAAGTCATGGATTGACTCGATTTTTAAGCCGAGGCCCACCATGGAATGGTGCATCTGACTGATGGGGTAGATTTTCGACACGCATCACGTGGGGCCCACACAGGGCAACCTCATGGGAAGTTCCCATGAGGTCGACCGCCTAGAACTATTTCCCACTCTCTCTCTCTCTCTCTCTCTCTCTCTCTCACTCTCTCTCTCCCCCCTCTCTCTCCCTATAGGGTCGGTCAACCTCATGAGAACTTCCCATGAAGTTGAGCTGTGTGGGCCCCACCATGATGTGTGTTGAACATCAACACTGTGCATTTTATTGGTCCCCTTTAAATTATGGGTTATTCTAAAAATCAGCCGTATACGGAACTTAGGTGGGCCATACCATCTGAAACCATGTGAATACATACCTAAAAAACATAAAATCGGGCTCACTTGAGTTTTGGATTCAGCTAAAACTTGGTCTGACCTCTCATCTATGTGGGACACACACAATGGATGGGCTGGATTTGGAAACCACATTTCAGTGGGTCCAATAAATGATTATAGACGTTTGAATGAGGGTGACCCCCCTCAATTGTTGTATGTAGTGTGGCCCACCCAAGTCATGGATTGACTTGATTTTTAAGCCCGTGGCGCACCATGGAATGATGCATGTCTAACTGATGGGTAGATGTTCAACACACATCACAATGGGGCCCACACAGCTCGACCTCATGGGAATAGGGAAATGGTACTATGACGTTGACCTTCCCATGAGATCGAGTTGTGTGGGCCCCACTGTGATGTGTGTCGGACATCAACACCATGCATTTGATAGGTCCACTTTAGGTTATGGGATATCCCAAAAATCAGCCGTATACAAAACTTAGGTGGGCCATAACATCTAAAACTGTGAAGACATGCCTAAAACATATAAAATCAGTTGGTGGGATGCACCTGAGTTTCAGATGCAGCTAAAACTTGGTCTGGCCCTTTATCTAAGTGGGACACACATAATGGATGAGGCTGGATTTGTGAACCACATCTTGGTGGGCCCAATAAATTATCATGAAGGTTTTAATGGGCGGGTAACCCCTCTGAAGTGTTGCATGTTGTGTGGCCCACATAAGTCATGGATAGACCTAATTTTTAAGCCTGTGGCCCACCATGGAATGGTGCATCTAACTGATGAGATAAATGTTCATCACACATCACAGCGGGGCCCACACAGCTGGACCTCATGGGAAGTTATATATATATATATATATATATATATATATATATATATATATATATATATATATACCCCCACCCAGGCTAACATTTTGAGAAAGCTAAGACAGTCCGGAAACCATGATCATAGCCTAACCCTAACCCAAACCCTATCTGTAGACCCTAGTGCAAAATCCCCAAACTCCCAATCCGCAGCGCGAAACCATAATCCAAGCCGTTCAACACGCACGCAACCTCGCCCACACCCCATACCATGGCCCGAACCCTTTAAATCCACCTATCCGAGCCCCAAAATTTGAAAAGAGGACTACCAGACGAGCCAGAGCACCACCTGAAGCCCGCACGTGCAAGCCCGGCCCGAACCAAGACCAGGCGGCAGTTCGACTGCCGCGGGCGGTAGTCTGACTGCCGCCCGCGGTAATTCGAGTTCCGCCGCTCGCGGCCCGCGTGTGGACAGCTGTCCCAGCGTCCAAAAGTCAACTTTACTATAAAATTACCCCTCCTACCTTCACTATTTACCAAGTTACCAGCCTCATAAGCCAATGAGAGAGTGTCATGTGGCATCTCTCTTCTCTCCACCAATCACCACCCGCCACATCAGCATTTACCCCTCCTAAGGCGAAAAATTACCATTTTACCATTAGAGAGGGCTATAAATAGCCCTCTCCTCTTCTCATTTACACACCAATAAAAAAACCAAGGGAGAGAAAGAGAGAAAGAGAAAGAAAGAGAGAAAGACAGTGAGGGTGAGAAAGAGCTCCCAAACCTCAAAGTCCTGATTTTTCAGCCACTTCTTAGCCTCACCTCAACCATCTCAACCCCTTAGTCTAGCCTGAGTTCGCCATGGTGTACTTCATGTTCTAGCCATCCCAAGAGCAAGCTAAAGATCCATTCATTTTATATACAAGCATTCATCATGACATTTATTCCCTTCTCAACCCTTCTGCTTCTCTAAATCTCTAGTGAACGTATGCTCTGTGACTTGTCGTGTATCGGATCCTGTCACATCAGAAATTCCTAGGTGATCTAATCCAGTTTTTCTTCACCATTTGGCATAAACATCATCACATCGCCTTCTAGATACACCGTTGGACGTATGCTCTGTGGCTTGCCGAAATTCTGAATCTTGTCACATCAGAAATCCACGTGTGTGCCTAGTCCTATCTCGACCACATCATCCATCCCTTGAGATTGTTTTACCACATAAGTAGAGACCGTATTTTGTACGGGCAGAGAGGGTGCCTAACACCTTCCCTTTTTGTAACCGAGGTCCCTTACCCAGAATCCCGGATCGCAGATCAGGAGTCACTTTAAGGTAGGAAAGTTTTCGGATTTCTCCAACCTTACACATTCTATGGTTCTAGCCGACCGCAGGATTTTGAGATTATTCGGCTAGTGGCGACTCCAACATCTCTAAATCAGCCCAGTCACCCCACCACTAATTTATAACATCGCCAAATCAGTATAGGCGCCGATTTTTCAGTGTCTACAGAATGACGACTCCACTGGGGAAGTTTGTAGCTCACACTAGTTGAGACCCGACTCGAAAAAGTGTGGTGTTTTAATCTTAAGGGATATCATAACTGCATTCATATATATATATATATATTATATATATATATATATATATATATATATATATATAACAACAATCCTTAGCTCGTACTCTCTTAGGGACAGATTTGAACCATGACCACTCGATCCCGTACAGTCGCGGCCTCTCAAGCAACCCATGAAGAAGAGCCAGCAGCTCAGCCAGCTCCTGAAACATCAACACCTGCACCCCACCAATATCTGTGCCGCTACCACTAGTAGTTCAGGGAGACCCTCAAGCCAATGCAACCACACAGGAGCTGCTGCTTCAAACAATGCAAGAGTTACTACTTCGCTTAGTGCCAAGTCCTGTGCCAAATGCACAAGCAACCCAACCTAGTGTACAGAACAGTTCACTTCTTCAAACCCCTTTTGCCTTCTCTCTCATCCCTCCAGCAAATCCCGTACTCCCTCTCCCAGAAGAATCAGCACCAGAGCAACAACAGCCGGCAATTGGGAGCAACCCTCCCACACACCTCTACTTAGCACATCACCACAATTTGATTACAACACAACTTCCATCTAACGGGAACCACAGACAAGAACTGGCGGATGCCCATGAAGGGGGTCAGTTTCGAGTCCAGCTCACTCCCCCTAACGGGAGCAACATTCCGGAGATGGCAGATACCCCAGGCGGGAGCCATTTCCGAACATCACACCCTCCTCCAAAAGGGATTGGTGTCCAATTCTAACTACCTCCCGTCATCGGGAGTCCACCATCTTTGCAGCAACCTCCCATTCTCGATCCATATGAAGAGGAAGCAGCACAAGCCCTACAACAAGGGGTAGGATATTCACAACAAGGTAAGTCAGAAATTGAAGAATTACGAGAGCAGTTGCAAATGGTACAAAATTAGCTTCAAAGACAACAAGGAATGGATCACCCATCCACCAAGTTCAGGGATCTCTGTCCCTTCCCAGATGCTCGGGTACCTCCAAACTTCGAGGTACCAAAGTTCAAAAGGTATGACGGTAGCGGGTGCCCCACAGCGCATCTAAAAACATTTTGTGTGGAACTCAACGCAATAGCAGAGAATGATGGAGCCTTGATACGGCTCTTCCAGAAATCCCTCAAGGGCGACACCTTGGATTGGTACACCTTACTGGACTGCCATCAAATTCGAACCTAGGAAAAGCTCTCCCAGGCATTCATTGATAGGTTCTCATACAACTTGAACATGGCTCTAAGAAGGGCTGACCTAACTACCTTGAGACAAAGAAATGATGAATCCTTATCAACATATGTAGGACGATGGCGAGCCATGGCGGCTCGAATGAGAAACCCCATCGATGACGAGGAGCAGATATCCATGATCGTGCATTCAACAAATCCCAACATTTCAGGATATCTGATCTCATATCTATACGTCAATTTTTCTCAGCTCATTCGGGCTGGAGAACAAGTCGAAGCCGGGATCAGAGCTAGAACTATTTCCCCATGGCCACATCAGGCCCCCTCAATCAAAAGAAGCATAGTCGAGGGGAAACCCGCGGGATATGGGAATGGAAACAGTACTGCTCTCGCACAGCGCACTAAAAAGGTTAACAACATCATCGCTAATACTCAAGGCAGTCAGTATGAGACACAACAAGACAGGCAGTACCAGCCACAGCCAAACAGGCAGTACCAACCCCAGCCAACCCAACAGGGATGCCAGGCATAACCACCTCAACAACAACAGCAACAGCCTAAGGGGAATGCGCCAGGGCCATACAAGCAAGCAATGTTGGGAAGGAAGTTCACCCCTCTGGCACAAACATACAGTCAGGTGCTGATAATGCTAATGCAAAAGCAGCTCTTGACGCTCCACTCCAACCTCGACTTCCTCCGAACCCTTTACCTCCTGGCTACAATGAAAATCAGTACTGCGCATACCACCAGGTTCCTGGCCATCTAACGGACCGCTGCTTCGCTTTGAAACACGCGGTCCAAGATTTAATTGAAAGCCAGAAGATTGAGATCACCCCACAGGTTAACAATACAGCTCAGGCCAACATTCTCCAGAATCCCTTGCCATCACATCAAGCGGGACCCAGCACCTCAAACACTCCTACCGTCCACCATATTGAAGAAGGGAAACCCACATGCTCCTCTCCGCACCACTCCATACAAGCAATCATGACCGATACCTCAAATCGGACATGGGGATACCAGCAGGCGCCATCGCTTAGGCCACAGGTATTCCTCGAGGCGGCACCAACAGTACAACCTCTCGTATTCCTCGAAGCAGCACCATCAACACAACCTCCCGTGTTCCTCGAAGCAGCACCCAATAGGTCAGACCCTCAGAACCTCACCCTCCAAGGGGGACACTCAATTTCATCCTCAGCACATCCAAAAAGGTTGAATTCTTAACCTGTCATCCTCCCGATAGGTCTCCCTGATCTAACCCTGCTAACCTTGCAAGGGGCACCCCAGGTTCAAGTACCAAGCTTCCTCATGCCTCACCAGTTGGCACATGCCCAGAGGATCCCTCCCCCACATCAAAAGGAAGAGGAAAAATCTATGGTTAAAACCAATCAGAACTCAGTGGCACCTCACAAGAAAGCACCGAATCCATCACAAATTGTTCCAGCTACAACCCCTCTGCCTCAGGAACCCATGATATACCTAGAAGGAAGGATGATCCCATCCTACAACCCGAAAGCAGTCCCATGGCATTACCCAGAATGTGATGAAGTGAGTAACAATAGGAGATATTTCAGGAGAGATAACCAGAGCCAAAAAGAAACCCGAGGAACTTTGTCAGGAACCATTAGCAAAACTGACGCTGCTTATGTATAGCAGCTCAACTCAAAACCATTTCTGCACAAATATCCATTTGGGAACTCCTATGCACATCAAGATTGCACCGAGAAATCTTTGCGAAAATATTAAATGATGCCCATATCTCTCCTGATGTACCTCCGAAAATGGTGGCAAGCATGATCGGACAACTTGCACCACGGGCTATTACTTTTCTGATGACGAGTTACCACCTGAAGGTTGTGAGCATGGGCGCTCACCAAATATAGTAGCCCGTCACAAGAACTTCAAAGTCCCACTCATACTCATCGATAATGGATCCAGTCTCAACGTTTGCCCTTTGAGGACTGCCGAACGGCTGGGGATAGAACCTTTCTCTTTCAAGCCCAGCACCATGAGCGTCCGAGCCTTCGATAATTCTCGAAGGTAGGTCGAGGCAGAAATCGACATTGAGTTGCAAATCAGACTAGAAATGACTCTTGTTACATTCTAGGTCATCGACATCCCTGCCTCATTCAACCTTTTGTTGGGGCGGCCATGGCTCCATGTGTTGGAGCCATCCCTTCAACCCTCCACCAAAGGGTTAAGTTCCCTTCAGGAAACCGAATCATTTCCATGTTGGTTGAGCCAAAAACCATCTACCGGTGACGGTCAATATCCCAGAAACTGACATCCCAGTGATTGACGTTCAGCATGTAGAGGGCGATGTATCGTATCATAGTTTCGAATTCGAAAATGTGAACGCAATTGCCAATCCACGACCTCTCGCTGCAGAATATGTCATTCCCCCTATTGAGCAATTAATCCTGAATTACCGTACCGAGTTCGATGAAAAAGGTAGGGTGATAAAGCCAGCACCTGCCAACGTGCAAAGACAGGGACTGGGATATCAACCAACACAGAGGATCAGGCTGAAAGGCCAAAGAAGGGTCAACCGTTCAGATGCATACCCATCAAGTTTATCAAGGCTGGGACAGTTCGTGAGGACATTGTGACGTCTCTTGAGGACCAACTCCAACGACTCAAACTCTCAAAACATTCCAACCAAGAATCCGTCTGGCCACCGATAAGGTGGGATAGGATCCTCCGGGCATTAAAAACACATCTAAGGTCAGGGGCAAAACCCCCGAACCCATCGCATGAAGCTACGGGCATGGAAACAGGTCCACCCATGAAGGACCCAAAGCCAGAGATGCCCCTTACAAAGGATACAAGTAAGAACGGGGAGACACCCATCCCCATCCACAGTTAAGGGAACACATCTCCGCCACCAGCTCGGCAACACAAGGGGCAAAAACAGCCCATCCATTGGATTGATAAAGGGAAGTGACCTTCCCTTGATTGGATGAACATCAGGATTCCACCGCAAGGTGAAACCGAGGAACTCGAAGAGCTCCAGCTTCTGAGCGAAGAGATCGAATTAGACTCCGACTCTGAGCCCAGCCCAGCAGACATCATGGTCATCGAGCCAGGTGACCCACAGGAACAGACAGGACAAATCAGCAAGATTGAAAGGGGAAAGAGCCAAGATGGTCAGCCACCCCCCTAACGGTTGAATCAGCCGGCAAACCATTCACCAATGCCGGCCTAAAAAAAAAACTCCAATATAAATAGCAGTTGGCATCCCGAACCAGGACAAGACTAATCATTGTTCGCAACACTGTCCTGTTCGGGACCCCTTGGCAACACAAAAAAATTAAAAAATTTTCAAAACACAAAAACATCGCATATACTCAAAAATGCAAAAACATCAAATATTCCTCAAAACCATAAAAAATTAGAAAATTTTCAAAATACAAAAACAACGGAAAAACTTTCAAAAATCACTGTGCCAAAAACTTCACATGCAATACAGGAGTTTGAGGCCGACTCTTATCATTTCGATCTAGAGTTGGACTTCGAACTCATGGGTTTGGATGAGGCCCAGATGAGGGAAATGATGATACAGCTCTCGAATTCGAGGACTACCTCGAAAGATTCGAAACAAAGGCCAATGTCGTAGCAGACGATTCAAAATTGTGAACTTAGGATCAATGGAACTCCCCAGAGAGGTGCGCATCGGAAGATCACTCTCCCCGGAACACAAGCAGAGGATGATGGAGTTTCTAAAACCGAGGTTATCCAACTTTGCTTTTTCTTATGAGGACATGCCAGGGCTCGATGAAGATTTGGTGGTGCACCATCTACCACAAAACCAGACATGAAGCTTGTCAAACAAAAGTTGCGAAGAATGAAGCCAGAATGGGCCCTGAAAATCCGTGATGAGGTCATCAAGCAATACAACGCGGGATTCCTGGTAGTCTCCAATTATCTGGAATGGCTAGCAAATATCGTACCAGTACCCAAGAAAGATGGGAAAGTCAGAATTTACATCGACTTCAGGGACCTCAATAAGGCAAGCCCTAAAGACGACTTCCCTCTACCTCACATCGACACGCTGGTAGATAATACTGCAGGCCACAAGATCTTCCCTTCATGGACGGTTTCTCCGGTTACAATCAGATCAAGATGGCCATCGAAGATCGAGAGAAGACCTCCTTCATCACACCATGGGGAACTTTCTGCTACCGGGTCATGCCTTTCGGATTAAAAAATGCAGGAGCTACATATCAGCGAGCCATGACAGCCTTATTCCACGACATGATAAACAAGGAAATGGAAGTCTACGTGGACGACATGATTGTCAAGTCTCGCACAATCGAAGGACACTTCAAAGACCTTAAGAAGCTCTTCGACAGATTAGAAAAGTTCAAGCTCCGCCTCAACCCGTGAAAATGCGTCTTCGGTGTAACTAGAGGCAAGCTGTTAGGCTTCATCGTCAGTGAAGATGGTATCGGGTAGATGAGACCAAGACCAAGGCAATCATTGAAATGCCACCACCCAAGACTGAGAAAGAAATTCGAGACTTCCTCGGGCGGATCCATATCAATATCAGTCGATTCATCGCACTACGAAAAAACTCGCCAAAGGAATGGAATGACGACTGTCAAGAGGCTTTCGACAAGATCAAAAAGTATCTGCTAAAACCTTCAGTACTCACGCCACCTACTCCGGGTAGGCCATTACTGCTATATATATCTCTGTCATGGCAGATGCAATCGGATGTGTTCTTGGTCAACACGACGATACGGGAAGAAAGGAGCAGGCGATCTATTATCTAAGCAGACGATTCACAAGCTACGAAGCTAAATACTCTAGCTTAGAAAAGACGTGTCTCGCCCTAGTCTGGGCAATACAACGGCTACGATAGTACATGATCACTCACCCAATTCTTTTGCTCGCTCGCATGGACCCGTTAAAGTACTTGTTCGAAAAGCCAGCGCTAACAGGCAGGATCGTGAAATGGTAGCTGTTGCTTTCAGAATTCGACATCACCTATGTTACCCAGAAGGCAATCAAGGGACAAGCATTGGCTGATCATCTAGCAGCCCACTCCTTGCCTGATTATCAACCACTAAAAACTTCTTTCCCGACGAAGACATCCTACTTATCGAGGAAGAAGAAAGAAAAGCAGGTGAATGGACGCTCTTCTTCGATGGAGCTGCAAACTCGAAAGGGAGTGGGGTAGGCACCATACTCTATTCTCCTAAAATGTTCCAATTCTCATATCAGCGATGCGACTCACATTCCAACAACTGTACCAACAACGTAGCTGAATATGAAGCGTGCATTGCCGGTCTCAGAGAAGCCATTATCCTCAACGCAAAGAAGTTACGAGTCTTCGGAGACTCGCAGCTCATCATCAATCAGATAAAACAGCAATTGGAAGACCAAGGATGAAAAGCTGATCCCTTACCACGTATATCTGGAGAATTTAATCCAAGAATTCGAGGAGATCACATTCTCCTACATGCCCCGAGCCAAGAACCAGTTTGCAGACGCTCTGGCTACCCTCGCCTCAATGATAGAAATTCCAAAAGGAGTTGCTGAATGGGAACTCACCGTCGAACTCCAAGAGGAACCTGCATTCTGCCTACAGATCGACGAGAAGTTGAAACTCCCTCGAATGATCAGTGTGGTACACAGACGTCAAGGAATATCTCGAACATCAGAAGTACCCGGAAGGAGCAACATCAACTGATCGTCGCACTATCCAACGGCTAGCGGCCCAATTCATGATCACCGGGGCATCCTCTACAAACGATCCTTCAACCAAGTCCTTCTCCACTGCGTGGATGAAGAAAAAGCGGCACAGATCATGTCCGAAATCCATGAAGGACTATGCGGCCCACACATGAATGGACACATGATGGCGAAGAAGATCTTACGACTCGGCTACTATTGGCTTGCAATGGAGACAAATTGCTGCAAACACGTCAGGAAATGCTTCAAGTGTCAGGAACATGCAAACCAGATTCATGCGCCTGCTTCCGAACTCTATAGCCTGACATCACCATGACCCTTCTCTGTGTGGGGATTGGACATCATCGGCAAAATCAGCCCAAAGCATCAAACGGGCATGAGTACATCCTAGTGGCAGTAGATTACTTCACTAAATGGATAGAGGTAGCATCCTACACCACCATCGCAGTATCGCATGTGGTCAAGTTTATGAAGAACAACATCATCAGTCGATATGGGGTCCCTCATGCCATCATCACTGACAACGGAATTCCGTTCGTCAATAAAAGGATGGGCGATTTCCTCGACAAGTTCAAGATCAACGCCATCGATCGAGCCCATACCGCCCTCAAACGAATGGTGGAGTCGAGGCTACAAACAAAACCATCATTCGCATACTGGAGAAGATGGTGAAGACATATCATGATTGGTCAGAAATGCTTCCTTATGCACTCTGGGCTTATCGAATGTCTGTACGGTCTGCTACAGGCGCAACTCCATACGAATTAGTATACGAAATGGAAGCAGTAATACCAACCAAAGTAGAAATTCCATCACTACGGATACTACTAGAAAGTGAAGTCGAGGAAGTCGAGTGGCAACAAGCAAGGTACGACCAACTGCATCTGGCAGACGAAAAATGCATGCGGGCATTGAGCCACTCCCAATGTTACCAAAGAAGGATCGCTCGGGCCTACAACAGGAGGGTCCGAAAGAGAAGTTTCAAAGTTGGCGACATGGTCATGAAACACATCCTACCACCACACTTGCCAGATCCCAGAGGGAAATTCAAACCCTCGTGGAATGGACCACTAATCATTCGGGAGGTACTCTCAGGAGGCGCTCTTCGACTCACCAATCTGAGAGGAGAGGATTTTTCTGAGCCCATCAACGCTGATAATGTGAAAATCTATCACGGGTAGCCATACCTAACCTTGTCAATAATTACAATCGCAAAGCTGCACCATCACATTTCCCACCAAAACAAAAAAAAAGGGGGTGTATATATCCATCAAGAAACACCTACCATTTCTCTCACAAAAAGAAGAAAGTAAAAAAAAAAAAAAAAGAGGCAAGAAAGAAAGAAAACAAAAAAATTGAAGGAAAAGAAGAAAATTCCAAAAAAGAAGAAAACCTCAAAAAGAATAAAAAAGAAGAAGTCCATTCCAACATCCTCAAATAACCCAACATAAAGCAGCTTACCACTGTAATCAAAGACAAGGAGAAGAAGGTAACCAGTTGGCCGGCTATGAAGGAAGTCTCTCTATCGCTCTCGGCATTTCGAAAAAAAAAAAGAAAAGAAAAGAAAAGACATGTAAAGCATAAAGGGCTAGTCGAAAACCCGAAAGGGCAGCTCAAGTAAAAAAAGCAGACATGTAGCAGACTTGGTGAAAACCTGAAAGGGCGCCAGGGGTAAAAACAGCACAGCTACCAAGGGGCAAGCAAGATCAAAAATTCGGGACATAGTGAAAATCTGAAAGGACGCTATGAACAAAAATGACGGGAAAAGCCGGACGTAGTAAAAACCTGAAAGGGCGCTAAGGGCAAAAATGGCAAAAAATAAAAAAATAAAAAATAATAATAATAGTGCAAGTACAGAAGAGGCCAAGACAGCGAGCATCACAATGAGATACAAAGGGAAGATCAACAACGGATCAGTTCTCTATCAAACTCTACTTAAATACGGGGATGTGATCCCAGACACCCTCTCAGGGAACTAAGACCCTATGAACACTATCTAGGATATTGCATGCAACGTGGGCTGAGCCCAAGATCCTGATCCCAATCATCCAAAGCACAAATCCAAGCACAAGAAAATATTGACAATTTAGCACAAAACGAAATCTTTCATTCCTTTAAAAACGTTTTTAAGTACACTGCTTTTCTTTCCCTTTAACTTCAAAAACAAAACCATGCATACAAAAATAAACAGTTGATCGTAACTAAGGATCACAGGTGAGCCCCTATCCTTCATATATAGATAGTCTCTGTCTAAGCCTCTCTATCTCCATATGTAGGTAGAAAGCCTCATCTCTAGTCCAGGCGATGTGCCGCAAGCATGCTCTCATCGTATCGTCGTCCCACTGCCAGCCGACGAGCCATATCCTCACATGTGTGGCGAAGGATAGCAATCTCAGAGATCAGGTGACCATGTGTAGCCAGCAAGAAGGACGGATCGATGAAAGGGCGCTCCTCTAAGGCCTCAAATGAATCATCAAACATGAGGAGGATGAAGAGGCATCACCCACCATGTCCCGATCAACAGCCTCGTCCTCCAAATGCCAACCAGGAACCTGGCGATATAGTGACTGTTCTGCTACCCACCGCTGGTATGGTACTGTCGCCATGGGAGGAGCCCAGGACTCAAAATCCAACGATACTGCATCCAGGGAACCCTGCCAAGAAATCGAGACGCGCCTATATGAGCAGTCAAATCGGACGGAAGAGAGGCATGTCCAAATCCGAAAAAAAACGAAGTCTGGGATATCTAGCCAAAAGTCAAAATGTCGAAGAAAGCGCACAGGATGATAGGAGCAGTACCCCCGAAGCCCCAGCAGTAGCAAAGGGGTATGAGCAGCGCTACATATCAATGGGGAGCGATGAAGCCAAGAAGCCTCCCAACTGACCTCCCACCCTCGCAGTTGAGAAAGCATGCTGCGATACAATGACTCTGTGGCCTCGGCACCAAGGGGAAGGCCATCGAGTAACAAGGATAGCACATCACCGCGGCGAGAATTGGGCCACAAGCAGAGGAGTCATAAAGAGGTGCTCTCACAGCCACACCTGTAAGACGACATAACTCAGGCTACAAACAGGAACACCATACTAAGCAATGGAAAGGGAAAGAACGAAGAATACCTGGAGGAATGTGCAACAGCCTCGAAGGATGTGGGTCCGTCCCAATAAACACTCAGTCAACCCCAGGAAAAGCTCTGTCAGGACCACCGAAGTGATACCCCTACGATGCAGAACACGGCGAAACACATCCAGCAGAACCGCCAACGAAGACTGTCGTCATCCGGAGAAAAGCAGTTCGGTGAGAACGCAGAATATCAACACGTTCAGGCACTGAAGCTGGCGATCAGATCCGGGGACACCTTGGGAAGCAGATCAACGATTATACAATATTTCGAGAGACAACTCACTAGCCCTACCCTCTACAGTGGGAAGAGCAGTGAGGAATCCAAACCAAGAGATCAAATCAGAAGAACGGACCGGCTCAGATGCAGGGATATAAGACTCCCGGGTAAGAGGAAGACCAGACAGGCGAGAAAACTCCTCCACGGAAGGCCCCATCTCCAGGTTATTAAAGGAAAACAAATTCAAGGACGGTGTCCAGTCATATAGTGCTGCGCTCAATAGTCGCCAATCCAAACGAACCCGGTGGAAGTGGAGAACCTCCCGGAAGCCCAAGGAGTTCAACTCGAAGATCTCAAACTCGGTCAGGCTCTCTATCCATATGTGTAATCGCTCGGAGCAAGTAGCACGTGGTTGCAATCGACAGGTCCGGAGGGGCACACCCTCAACAATCTGAATCCCTAGGCTAGCAGGAGAATCATAAAAAATGGGCATCCCCTCATCCAGCAAATCTATCTCATGGTGACGAAAGAAGCCAGCATCTCCCATCGCATCGCGCAAGGTGTTTTGGAAAGCCGCTATAGGAGGATCCAAGCCGCCAGCAACCGTCACATTTGGAGCTGTTTGAAACACGCATGCCCCAGGAGTCGCAACGCCCAGAATGTCCAAATGACTGACAGGACATGTACCCTGATCCCGACAGCAACTGACTGCCCCATCACTATCTCGAAGCCTGCGTCGAAAATCTGGCCCAATCCATCTGCTGGAACTCCATCACATGTCAGATCCAAGCCATCCAAACCGCTAGGATAGGGCACTCCACCCACTCATGCCTGCTCCACCACATCCATACTATCCATCATCATGATGCCATCATCCACACCTCCCATAGCCATTGATCCAGCTATCATCACACTATCCTCACCATCCAAACCATCCATCCTCACCAAATTAGCATCCACAAAACCCGGTGACCCACTTGGAGTAAACCCATCAAATCCATCCAATCCACCTAACCCAACACCATGACCACCATCAATGGAGAAAGAACTTAAACCATAAATAGCATTTACCTCTCCAAAAGGGGCCATTACTCCTCCATCAACACCCATCAATCCATCCATAAATGGGTCTCTCTCCTCATTTATGGATCCACCAACCTCATCAAGATTATCATCATGGCTAGCCATAATAGCTCCAAAAAGAGACAGGGGAAGAAGACAAAAGGGAGAAGAAGACAAGGAAAAGGAACAAGAAGGAAGGGACAAAAAAAGAATGATCGGGCGGACAGAGATCAAGAAGAATGTCTAAAAAGGGCAAAGGGAATAAATAGAGAAGAGGGGTGCTCGCTGGAAGAAAAGAAAACGGAGGCAGAACTCCGATTACAGCCCGCTATATTCCAATCACCGCCTTCAGACCTGGCATATTTACATCGCTAGCGCTGCCGCACCGACAGAGCAGAGCAGACTGACAAAAGTCTCCAGGCGGCAATCTAAGTACAGCCGCGGCAGACGGATTACCGCCTGGGCCTACTTTTGAGCGAAATTTAGGCGGGGCCCTCTCCGAAAGGCCAAGACCCGAGAACAAACTTCCATGTGTCCAATAAAGGACTACAAAAGCTGATCAAAAGACAGTGCGAGAAGGCAACATTGAGCAAGCTAGATTTCATATGAACAGTTGGATACACAAGCAAGGATACATCGTTACATGGTACAGTGAACTAATCGTCATCAGGAAGATAAGTGTCAGTATCCTTGTGTAGACACCCCACCCAGGCTAACATCTTGAGAAAGCTAGGACAATTCAGGAATCATGATCCAAACCCCAACCAAACATAAGCCATCACAAGCCATCATTCAAGCCAAAGCATACCCAAACCTTCACCCACAATCGACCCATTTCTCGGTCCATTTTTAGGTCACAATCGAGCCAATTTTGAGCCTTTTTAAGCTAAATATCCAAAACGGACTTTGTTTCACCCTCAGGACCCAAAAAAGGACCCACCGGCCAAATTTTGGGAGAAACTGTACCGATGGTGGTAGTTTGACTACCGCGGGCGGTAGTCAAACTGCTTCCTCTCAAAAAATGTGCGGGAAGCCACACACGATTTTTCGGACCCAAAGCCCGGCGGTAGTCGAGCGAACTACCGCCAAGTGCGGCCCGCGTGTGGACATCTGTGGACACTGTCCCAGCGTCCGAAAGTCAACTTTCTCCTGAAATTACCCCTTAATCCGAGTTTATTTACCCTTTTACCCACCCCATTAGCCAATGAGAGCACGCCACGTGGCGTCTCTCTCTCTCCAACCAATCACCTATTGCCACATCAGCATTTACCCCTCCCAAAGCCCAAAATTACCACAATTCCATTGGAGAAGGCTATAAATAGCCCTCTCCTCTTCTCATTTCAACCACAAACCAAGCCACCAAGGGAGGGAGAGAGAGAGAGAGAGTGAGAGAGAGAAGAGAGGGAGAGGAAGAGAGTGAGGATGAGGAGGTGCTCCAAATCCTCAAAGTCCAGATTTTTCAACCATCTTCTTAGCCCACTCCTTGCCTTCCTAGCCATCTTAACCCCCTCAACCTAGCCTAGTTGATCATGGTTTAACACACATCCTAGCCTATTCAAGAGTCAAGCCAAAGATCTATTTACATACAAGCATTCATCATGACATCTACTCCCTTCTCAACCCCCCTGCTTCTCTAAATCTCTAGTGGACATATGCTCTGTGACTTGCCGTACATCGGATCCTGTCAAATCAGAAATTCCTAGTGATCTAATCCATTTTTCTTACCTCTTTGCATAAGCATCATCACATCCGCCCTCTAGATACATTGTCGGACGTATGCTCTGTGGCCTGCCGAAATCTCGGATCTTGCTACATAAGAAATCCACATGTGACTAGTCTCATCATGACCACAGCATCATCATCATCCCTTGAGACTATTTTACCACACTAAGTAGAGACCGTACATTTGTACGGGCAGAGAGGGTGCCTAACACCTTCCCTTTGTAACCGAGGTCCCTTACCCAGAATCCCGGATTACAGATGATCAGGAGTCACTCTAAGGTAGGAAAGTCTTCGAATTTCCCCAACCTTATGTATTCCGTGGGTTCTAGCCGACCACGGGATTCTAAAGATTAATTGGCTAGTGGCGACTCAACATTCACAAATCAGCCTAATCACCCCGACCACTAAACCAGAATACAGACCAATCAGCGTGGACGCCGATTTTCAGTGTCTGCACCTTGCGACGAAAGTGCGGCCCCAAGATCCCTCCAGCAAAATGCGCGCCACCACCAGGAGCATAGCCAAGCTGTAAGATGGGACCAATGTCGTGCTGCTCGCACCAAGAGCTGTACTTTATATCGGGATCGACGAAAGCACTGGCATCATATCCCTCTAAGGCGGCGCTAACTCCCTCTCGGGAACGATCTTCAGTTAGAAGGCCGGACGGCGGGCTAAGTGGCACCAATGGACTACGGTCAACTGCCAGAAAAGTCTCTCCCCCAGATACCACTTTGTCACACGTGGGTCTTCAAGAATGCGACGTCGTCGTGAGGCTTGAAAAGCCTCCTGAGCTTCAGGAGTGAGTGCCGCGTTTGACCGGAGATATGGCCTGGTACGGAATTACAAAAAGGAAACAAGTCAAAGGCTGAGAAGCGAGCAGAAAGCAACACATGGACAACACAAGAGTGGGCACATCACTTACGTCATCAGGAACAAGGGCATCGATATTTGACCTCTAAGCAAGATCTGAAAACAGACGTGTACGGCTGCGGTTATCCTTGTACCACAGCATCATGCGAGAAAATGGAGGTGAATGGTCGATCAGGGTGGGCGCTAGATGAGGAAAGTGTCAAAAAAGCAGACCTGCGTAAAACCACCATCAGACAAGACACACCAGATCGTCCCTAGAAAAGGCAGGGCCAAAAAGGATGATAAGAAGGTACCTCGATGACTGGGTAAAAGCCAGTCAAGGATCGGCTGACACAACGGCTGGCCTTGTCCAGCCCTTCATACAAATGGGCCAGGAGGGCCGCATTCCAGTTATACGGGGTGGGAAAGGTGATGTCTACCACGAGCGACAACAGACGAGAACTCACAAACTCATTCCCGTGGCAGAAAATCATCGCACCCATGGTATACAAGATTAAGGCCCGCCTTCACCACGGCCGCGGCCTCGGTCTCAGGAATGCGTGTGTGGCAAAGTTTGATGATAGGCAGAGGAGTTTTGAACCGAGGATCGGTAAAATCAGCAGCATCTGACATCATCCCCAACATCTCTATCCAGTCATCCTCAGTGGGCACTGGAAGGTCATCCTCAAAAGGGACAGATCCTCCGTCATACCGAAGACCCAACTGCATGTTACATCATAGAGAGTAATTCTCCACTCCCCAAAGGGAAGTTGAAAGGTGTGAGTTTCGGGGTGTCACCGCTCCGTCAAAGCAGATAAGAGAGACATGGTCATCCTACTCAGACGAACTCGGAACAGGTGAGCGAATGGAGTACGCTCCAGAACCTCGAAAAAAGGGTGTTGGGGGTCATGGAACCAGTCAGGCCAATGAGTCCTAACCCCTCGCCCTCTCAGAATCGCAGGAGCGCCACCCTCCCAGGCTAAGTCAGACAGGTGTCGTCCTTCTCGTGGTATGTGGTATGGATCCGACGACTGACGAGACGAACTAGCCTCGTTTTTACCATGACGGGGCATGCTGCACAAGAAAGGTGTACAAGTAAGTCTACTTCTCAAAACCTAGACCCACTTTCAAAAACCCACTTTTAAAGGCCCATTTTTCAAAAGCCCAGGCCCACTTTCAAAGTCCATTTCAAAAGCCAACTTCAAAGGCCCATTTCTCAAAAAGCCCAGGCCCGCTTTCAAAGCCCGTTTCAAAAGCCCACCTTCAAGGCCCACATCCAAAAAGCCCAGGCCCATTTCCAAAGAAACCCATTCCAAAAGTTCAGACCCATTACAAAAGCCCATTTCAAGGCCTAAGTCCAAAAAGCCCACTTCCCAGGCTCATTTCAAGGCCCATCTCAAAGACCCATTCCAAGGCCACTTCTCCAAGCCCATTTCAGAAAGGCCCATCCCAAGGTCCAAAATCCATATCCAGGGACTTCTCTTTCAAAATTATCAAGCCTCTGGACATGACTAGATCATGATACGGGGCCCACGTGGGAAATCTCATTCGTCCATTGTTTACAAGATGGCCAACTACAAAGTCTACATCATCTACCACTCAAGAAGGCCCCAGATCATTCATCCAACGGTCCAGATCATCAAAAAAAATTAATAAACAATATTCAAAAGGGTGGGGCCCCTTTCTTATCAGACCCCACTCCTTCAAAGCAAAAAAATAAACAATAAAATAAAAATAAATAAAAAATTAATAAAGTCCAACAGATCAGATCAATCAGGATGATCCAATGGTCCCGATCATAGCCCCTCTCCAAGCCCAAGAAGAAATCCAATCCGTCAAACTTCCCAAAAATGAATGGCCCCACAAGATCCAGCAAAGATTAAAGGCCAAGATTACCTGAAATTGGAAAGGAAAGGAAGAAAAAAGGCAAAGAAGGGGGCTAAAAAAATCCTCTTCAAAATAACTCCAGAGACCACAATGGGTCCCTGGACATCCCAAGACAAGATTCAAATAAGGAGGGAGGCTACACCGGACGGACCAATGCATGGCTCGGACCGCTGGACAAAAAGGGCGACCGGCGGTAGCCGGACTGCCGTAGGCGGCAATCCGACCGCCACCCGACCAAAAGTTTGCATGGGACAGCGGGCTGTCCCTAGGGCGGTCTAAATAACCGGTTTTTCCTCATAACCGCCAGATAATACCTGAAAAAAATTCTAAAAAACAGACCCAGTTTTCAAAAATTTCCAATAACAGTTCTAAATTTTCAAAAATTTCAAAAAATAGACCAAGTTTTTAAAATTTTCCAATAACAGTTCTAAATTTTCAAAAATTACCAAAATAGACCCAAGTTTTCAAAGGTTACCAAAACAGTCCCCAATTTATTTTTTATTATAAAAAAGAAAAAAAAGAGGGGATTTGCTAAACTAACACAAAATCCCCAGTAAGTATAGTCTCAAAAAGGTTTGTCTCTTCTAAATCATTAGCCCCATTAGTTTATTAGTGGAGGCCATTTGACTTTGCTGTAAATAAGAACCGCATGACGACGCGCCCTCCCAAGAGATCAAACAGATATTTTCTAAAATAAAAAAAATAGAAATCTTTGCAATAAAATCTTCGAGGTGTCTAGCTCCAAAGGGAATAGATCTTCAAAAATCAAAATTTTCAAAAACACATGTGGCACGCAGTACACTGAGGAATCTTCCATATTCTCTAGTTGCGGTCAGTGCCAAACATCTAAATAAGATTCGATCTCTTTCGGTTTCCCCGAAGGATGGTCGAATCCGTACATTATACATGTACGTTTGGCCCAATCTCTATATCTGGACAGTCGACGAATGCTAGTAAGAAATGAGTGGATCAATCTCTGGAAAGAATAATCAACCTAAAGTGACAATAATTAATTGTAACCAAAGTATCAGAATCAGCGGACTGCATGGCAAAAGATTATCTGCACCCACATACTAGTCCGGGATGTCGCAAAAATTGATCAAGTCCAAGTCGGCGTAGTGAGTTCCCATAAGGCCGCACCAATGCGCAGGACAGCTAACCACTTTAACGATCAAATGGGATGAACACTCCTAGGGTGATTACATAGCAAAGGAACGACAGACCTAACAGTACGGGAATCTTGTAAAGCCGCGACAAATGCGTAGAGGCTCTTAGTTTTCAAACTTACCCTCCAAATGTGTTAATAATCCAATGAGAAAGGGTTGTGATTGGTGACCCGTAAAGCCGCGACGAATGCTCAGGGGACAATCACAACATTTTCCTCAACCCTCGTGATGTGTGCAAGTCATCTTTCTAAACAGTCAATGACAATGATACAATGGTAGGAAAAAGATTAAAGTCATTATCCTTTCTGACCAGAAGGGTGTGGTGTCCACTAGCTTTGGCCTTCGGTTGCTTGTAACCTCGGCCAAAGAGGGGCATCTGTAGACACCCCACCCAGGCTAACATTTTGAGAAAGCTAAGACAGTCCGGAAACCATGATCATAGCCTAACCCTAACCCAAACCCTATCTGTAGACTAGTCCAAAATCCTCAAACTCCCAATCCGCAGCGTGAAACCATAATCCAAGCCATTCAACACGCACACAACCTCGCCCACACCCCATACCATAGCCCGAACCCTTAAATCACCTATCCAAGCCCCAAAATCCGAAAAGAGGACTACAAGACGAGCCAGAGCACCACCTGAAGCCCGCACGTGCAAGCCCGGCCCGAACCAAGACCAGGCGGCAGTTCGACTGCCGTGGGTGGTAGTCTGACTGCCGCCGCGGTAATTTGAGTTCCGCCGCTCGCGGCCCGCGTGTGAACAACTGTCCCAGCGTCCAAAGTCAACTTTACTATAAAATTACCCCTCATACCTTCACTATTTACCAAGTTACCAGCCTCATAAGCCAAGAGAGAGTGTCATGTGGCATCTCTCTTCTCTCCACCATTCACCACCCGTCACATCAGCATTTACCCCTCCTAAGGCCAAAAATTACCATTTTACCATTGGAGAGCCTCTTCTCATTTACACACCAAAAAAAAAAAAAAAAAACCAAGGGAGAAGAGAGAAAGAGAAAGAAAGAGAGAAAGAGAGTGAGGGTGAGAAG
>JAJHSJ010001819.1:0-64942 GCA_021015155.1 Magnolia officinalis | reverse complement strand
CTTCCTTTGCCATAAAATACACCACAATTTATATCCATGGTCCAATTTTGAATGTGCAAAATTCACCATACCTATAGATTTCAAACGTCCTAAACATATTCCTATCCAGGATATGTGAAATTCATCACTACCAGTAGATTTCAGGCATCCTGAACGTGAGAATATGAATGTAATTCATGAAGTCGAGAATCAAGGGATGCCTGTGGACAACCTTTGCTTAGAAATCACCTATATAATGAATAACAATATCAGGATGGTCTAAAAGTATCTTCAGCTGTTACACCACAATACTTGGAGTGTAACCAAATTGTTCAACTAATTGAAGAAGTAGCAGGCCAAGTTCTCAGTCGAACTACTACTCCAGTTTATTATAAGCCATATCTTAATTGGATCAATCGGCAGTATCCATTGCCGAGGAACTGTCGACCTGACTTTATGTTGTTTACAAGTAATACAGGTTAATCAGTCGTAGAACACATAGGTCAATTTACCATACAGTGTGGAGAATTGGTCAATAATGAGTATTATAAATTACAATTATTGGAAATTCACTCACCGGGGGTAACTCCTACTTGGTATTCCAATTTGCTGCCAAATTTCATACAAAATTGGCAAGAAATGGAAGAAAATTTTCATGCTCAATTCTTTTATAAGGACAAATAAATTTTCATAGCTGATTTTACTTATTTTTAGCAGTTGTCAGGAGAATTGGTTAAAAATTATATTGTAAGTTTAAGAGAGTAAAAATCCGATGCAAGGTAGTCACAACCGAAGCAGAATTTGTGCTGGTAGCTCAAGATGGACTGGAATTCAAACTTTGAAAGAATTTATCGGGATATAATTTATAGATCTTTATGACTTGACTAGGAAGGTGTCTCGATATGAGGCCCTACTTCAAGAGCCAATGAGATAAAGAATTCGTCATTAGAAACATATTATTATTACCATAATTATGATGTTATAATGGTTGAAGTTGTGGCTAAACAACCATTTACATGTTTAGCCCTAGTTAAAGCAGAAGCAGTGACATTGTCACACTCCAAACTCAGAAACCGGGCTCACAAAATTCTCGATTGTCGAATCCAGTCCTGACAGCCTCCGTAGTACCCCATTCTCGGCTCCCAAATCCCATACACCAAATTCCGATCTTGGGATCCTGCAAGGAGGATTTTTCAATGTACATTTATCTCGAAGAAGCATAACCACAAGTTTACCCAAATCACAAAGGCAACATCATCATTGCATATTCATTAATATAAATAGTTGAATATAGTGCTGAAAGGGAATTATACATATATCGAGAATCAAAGCTCAAGAAGACCGCTGCACGCTCCAAGCTCAACGCTGCTGCAACCTAACACCACCTGCACGCATCTATCATGCATAAACTTATAGAAAGCTTGGAGGGTGGTGCAAGTGTGTGCGCAAGGTAAGTTCAAGTATGCAATATCAGAGCAATGCGAAAACGTGTTGGTAAGTCCATAATACCATCAGCCTTATTTAGGCTATACGATGTAAAAATATAATAAGTCAATATCATATACTGAGGAAGCAATATAATATGCAAATCCTGATGAGTTCACGAATACCGTTAGCAGTATCTAGGCCATATAAATGCAGAAACATAGCAACCTAAGATGTCATATGCCGTGGATGTAATACAATATGCAAATCCTGGCAAGTCCATAATACCATCAACCTTATTCAAGCTATCCAATATAGAAGCATAGTAAACCAAATGTTATGTGTTGAGGATGCAATGCAATATGTGGTGCGAATGAAATGACCAAGCTGGAGTGTGAAGTCGGGATGATAGTATATAGTATCGCAGGTTATGGGGTCCATCACTAGGGACTTCTATCCAAACCAGTCTCATACCTAAATTTAGATAGATTGACTCAATGTGGTAAACTCCTGATCTCAGGTCGGTCGCGTGCCCCAACCGAAATCCTGGCCATTGTGAAGGTATACATAACAATTAGTTACGCACCACCAGCCTGAGTGGATAGTGAATGAATAAATGAATAAGTATAATGCTAAGTACACAACTCCTGCTCAGTAAGTCCACATATCAGTACCGTACATCTCTGGGATCATCACCGGGGTCTATTACAATCTACGCCAGCTTGTCGCCCTATCCGAGCGCACAACTGGGTGAATGGAAGAGACCTTACTATCCACCTACTAATATCAGGCCCGGCTCGTCGAGAGTGGACCCATTCCTCAAGCTGGTTAAACTCAACTTAGATATTGCTCCCCGACTCAGGTGAGTAACGTCACACACCCTTCCAACCGACCATGACACAGTGGGAGACGCGACCTACTGGTATACGACCTTCATGTACTCATGTATATCCACTCGGTCTAGACGTTGGAGCGTCTCCTGGTCATGGAGGTTTAGGAATTTTCACCCAGGGACATCTACAGCACCCGTATGCTAGAACCAAAAATTTTCGGTGTCCCATATGGCCATCCACGACATGCCTGTGGAGGCCACAACCCGGATGTCGCTAGGGCGTACGGTGGTTATATCACAAAATGCGAGATGCATGAGTCATAACATCTAGTCATGCAGTAATCCTACGCATACCGTGCGCTCATGTGGGCAACTCCTATCAGGGAGTCCCATAATAATCCGCCCTATGGAATTACAATGGTCAACCATATCTCATAACAAACATGCAGATAATGTGTATGAGCATATATCATGATGTTATGCTGTCACATACTCATAATCGGTATCGATAACCGACACCGATAATCAACATCGATAATCGACATCGATGATCAACATCGGCCTCGATAATCGGCACCAATAATCAGTATAAATAATCAGCATCGATGAGAACGGGCCTAACAAAGCCTAAGGGAAGGTCACAATGTGGACATTTAATTAACATTGCTCCCAAGGAGTGGCCCACATAGAGCCTAACATATAGTGGGGCCCATGGCCTCACACAAGGCCTCATGTACAACATAATGGGCCTCACACAACGGCCTCTCAAACATCCCAATGGGCCTCATCACATGGGCCTCACATATATGACACTAAGCCTCATCATATGGGCCTCACATATCACAATGGGCCGCATCACATGGGCCTAATACATATCAATGGGCCACATCGCATGGGCCTCATCACATCACAATGAGCCTCATCCCATAAGCCTCAAGTACATCACATTGGGCCATATCACATGGGCCTTACACAACGAAATGGGCCCCACCAGTAGGTGACGATCTGTAACACCCCGTACCTCTGGTACACGGGTGTTACTTCTTAAAACAAATATTAATGAAAATCAAGGCCGGTTAATTAAGCGACCCAAATTAAATCTATGCAGGGTATGACCCTCTGTCAACATTGGGGTCATCCACCATGACCCCTAGGAACTCGGGCTGCGCTTCACACCAGCCAGGGAAGTAAGTATAAACGAAAAAATTTAAGTTCAATTAGCTTCTAAGTCAACTAGTGGTTGTAATATTCTGAAAACTCAACCCATGAGAGTCAATGGGTAGCCAACGGAGTACCCCTGCACCTTAAATCCATACTTAACCGTTGAAAACAAATATCAGACCCATCTGACCGTCAGATTTCAGCATGTAAGCCAAACATGGCCCCAAAGGGTGTGTAACGGTCCACCTGGGCCTCATCATCGGCCCAAAGTGAACTGGGACGACAGGAGGGACCCGTGGAGCAATTGAATGGAGTAGATGGGCCGCCACCATCGCCTCACTAGTAATGTGCATGACGTGCACTGGATGAAGCAAGTCGGTTAACCAAGCATTGACCGAAACCATTTGCAAATAACCAATCTTCTTCCTGCCATTTCAAATATTTGAAACCGAGGATCTTCAAACCCCAAAGTGGCCCACCCTGGCCACTTTCCGAGCGATCCAAACCGTCCATTTCACTTGAGATTGAATCCCAATACTCATCATCGTTCAGTTCCGTGCAGTGTGCACTTGGGATGGGATCACATCCCTCACATTCTATTCTTAGATTGGGTTGAGGTTCGAATAAACTAACCTCTACCTCATCAGTGAAATCATGTGTGTCATGTGAGTGAAGTGTGTCACTATCATTATATTTGAAAGAAACCCCGTCTCTTGATCATTCCTTTGGACAGTCATCGAGATCGACTCATCGGAAAATTGAACCATCTGCTCATTAATGGAATCTAATTCCTCATTCGAATTTCAATTTCTCTGCCACAAGCGAGTTATGAACATTTTCTTTGCAATGTGCTTCTAGATTGGGAGAAGCGGGGTAACCTAGCCTCTTCCTTCTCCATAAGATGTGACTGAATTATTGGAATGAGGATTTGAGCAATTCGCATGATTGTATGAAAAGTTGATTGAACTGCTCTTGTGCTTTCATGAGCTTCTGAAGTGAGTCCTCTTGGATTGTTTCTGATTGGGTTTCAAAAGTAGAAGGACCCAAGAGAATTATCACTATGATAGTAGCTGGTTCAGCTTCTCGACATTGATGTTTCCACTGGTTATAGTCATACGGTTCATAGGTGGGAGAATCTGATGGTTGGTAATACTTATTATCACTCATAATATAATCACGCATTGTTTTCTTTTTCTCAGATGGGTGATAATGATTCTCACTTCCATAGTTATGATACCCCAACACTCACGTACTGTCCGTGGGGTGGAATTGTTCTCCCCGTATATGATCGCGTAAGGACTTCTTAACTGATGGAGTGTTATGCTCAGGTCGGTTTCTCGATGATTATTTCAGGAAAATTTTGAGACATAAGTGGATGTCTATCATCATTATCATACATCCCTTCGCACTGTTTCGCATGCTCAAAAGCTATCTCAGCATATTGACGTTCCCCCTCGTGCATATACATGGTGAAATCCTAACCCTGAATCAAATCCTAGGAAAAGGAAAAGATCCTACAACATATGGAAAGTAAGAGGAGGAGAAGTTAGAAGGAAAGTACCAATGAGAAGTTCCTATGTTAAAATCCTGCAAAAGAGAACAAAAGAGATAGCTTCTAAAAGAGAAAGTCTAAAGTTAGAAAGTTCCTACAAAATAGAGAATTAGTTTCTAAAAAGGAAAGTCCCTAAACCTAGAAGCTAAGTTAGTTTCTAAAAGTAAAGTTCCCTAAATTTTAAAAGTTTCTAATGAAAATCTAAACCTAAAAAAAAAATAAAAAAAATTTCTAAAAATAACTAATTCATAAAAGGAAAGTTTCTAAAAATAAATAAAGGAAAGATGAGTTAGTTTCTAAAAAATAAATAAATAATAAAAAATTCTAAAAATAAATAAAGGCTAGAAATAAAAAATTTCTAAAACGAAAATCCTGATTCTAAAATAGAAAAAGTAGAGAAATTAGAAAGGATTACCAAATTAGAAGCTTATGTCAGGATCCTACAAACAGAAAACATATTAGTTTCTAAAATAGAAAAAAATTCTTACCTAAAATTAGAGAATCCTAATCTAAACTAATCCTAAAACTAGTTACTTCAAGAAACGTAGCCTTCAATTCCCGGCAACGGCGCCAAAACTTGTTCACTCCCCAAGTATAGGGTTGTGATGTAGTAATAATCTCGGTAAGACCGGTCGAATCCACAGGGACTGAAACCTGTACGTAATCTGAAACTAACTAGAATTAGAACTGGAATAAGATGTAATCTAATTGAGTGAATATGAGTAACAATGGTGGAATAATGAACTTAATTATAAAGAATTCAAAGGAAGGAGACTAGGGATTCAGAAGATCCACTTGTAGAGATTAGGGAGATCTACGGTCGATTCGTGAACTCAACTGGACTTCGAGTCCCATCTTCATCCAGTTGGAAAATATAACCTGAAAATCAATTCTGAACTTCTTTTGATCTAGTTTTCAAGAGATCAGACAGGTGTAAATTAGAATGGATTTCATCACAAAACTATGCCCATGAGACAAAGCAAACAACAGAATTAAAACCCCCCAATCTGAGTGATGCATGAATCTCAAGAAGAGTTCCGTCATCCCACCATGTCCAAGGGGCGATGGTGAACAACAGGTGTCCTGGCTTCATAATCACAAGAAAAGGAAAGGAAACACTCAAGCCATCGCAGATCTACTGTAATATATGTCACAATAACCATTAAGACTGTAAACATTCCTTAAAATAAAACAAAACCAAAATCACTTCAAAAACATGAATCCGAACCATAAAACATCCCATAACTCCACAAGCTTCACCTCCTAGCCTAGGTAGGAGGATTAGCTAGCCATAAACATGGTTAGACTAAAGCTCAAAACAAAAGAAAGAGAAGAAAAGTAAAAAGAAAAAAAATCTAAAGTAAAAACTCTCTCTCCTCTTCCTCTCTCTCTCTCTCTCACTGCCGTCCGTGGATTTTATATGTGCTGAAGAGTGATAGATGCGTGTAGATCTTCCTGGACTCGGAGATGAAGGTGTGCACAACAGTAGAAAGTGCAAGTCGGTTCGTGCAGCAGGAAACGGAAACTGCCTCCGCAGACAACAAAAATCAGCCAGGTTTTTTCGATAATTTCCCAAAAAATCCAACGTCCCTAAGGGTTTTCTTGGGTGATCTTCGCGTTGAACGGTTTGGATCATCGATCCGATCACGGACGGTGGGCCAGAAAGATCCGGAATTTCCGGTTTTTCCGGACTGCGTATCGTATAACAGAGCTTCCGCTGTGAAGTCTGTGGGTCCCATTCCACTCCTTTTCTGCAAAATCCACGCCGTCCAGTAGATGTAGAATGAAAATTCGGTCAGAGATGCGAAGATTTGGATCAAACTTGTGGTGGCCCACAGGATTTTAAACCCACCGTTCATTCTTCTATTGAACGGTTAAAAGAAGCAAAAATTTAATATTTTCTTATTTTAACAGCTAGGTGTGGACTGTGGCTGGCCCAGAACGCGAATCAACGGTCTGGATTGATCGTCCGGACGACGTGTGGGGCCCACGCGAATCAACAGTCTCTGTTGCGAAAACGGCAACGGAATTTCCGTTTTCGAAATTTATAAAAACGGAAGTCGGTCAGCGCCGCTGACCGACTTTGAGCGGTTAGGTGTACACCCGGTTCACCGATACCCCGTACACACGTGCTGTACACGTGGGTCCCACAGAGATGTTTTTGAAATATCTGCTCCGTCCATTCATTCAGCCATGTCATTTAAGCCGTCAATACCAAAGTTGAAGTGTATCCGGACAGCAGGTGGGCCCCAAATCAGAGATTTCTGGGCTGATCTATCCGTTGGGCCACTTCTACAAGGTTCCAATGACTGAAATTTGACGTGTACGGTTAATTTATGGTTCTCAGGCCACGTATGAAGTTTCGAGTCAATCTGATGGCGGGAACCATGTGATCCTGCATTCTGGATGCCTGTGTGGCTTCTTTAACGTGGACGGCTTGATTTTCTCTGATCTCGGGCATGTAAATTCATCGTTTTTGGTCCCCTGGGGTCCCGTCCAATGCCTTGGTGATGTCAGACCATTAAATCCATGCTTTTACCGTCCTTTCCAGTCCACGCTCCTAGATTCACCCTTGTATCACAAACATGATTAAAATAACCGTTAAGCAGTGTGATGATCATAATCCAGATAGTAAACTGGGGTCCAATATGCAATATTAGGACCCTCAACATTACTTGACAAGCTTAACTGGTACGAGCGTACATTGAGTTGATCGACATGAAGCGCGTAAGCACATTGTCGACAATCAGCGTACGATTCGGATTCCTCAAACATGTCTTGTGTGGCAAAACGACCTCGACCACTACTCGAGAAACTTTTCCGATCGTCTGGACTATACAGTAGTCTCAATCACACTTCAAATACGATAACATTCACATGTGTTAATCAAAGACAACATGTAACAATCAATTTAAATATAAATCTCATATAAGCATTTTAACGAACACATAGAATATATGTTAACATACATAGGCATTCATCCATAAAACACGTAGTAGTAAGATAGGTTATATGAAGGAAATTGTAACTATAGATAAGGGGATCGAGAGTCATATCTCAACACCCTAACCAATTATATTTCAACAAGCATTTTCTCATTCAGACATTTTATCGAACACTTAGACTACACATTTCAACATACATGATGCAACTTAATTATAACCTATATTAGGAAAAATCCTTTCATAAGGAGTTGTCATGCACAAGACAATCATATATTTACGATGAATAATCATGGCAAGTACAGATCATAATTTCATATTCATTCAAACATTTCGACAAACACATGGAATACACTATATTCAACATAGTTCATATATCTGTGTAATACACGAAATACGATGTATCTAAGCACACATGGCAACAATCAAGTCAGTCATAAATCATTACTGACATTGAGAGCTTTGAAAACCATAACCTAAACATTTATAGTCCGCACCTTTCGCCGGTAAACTAGAATCGAACTCAGTTTGAACACTAAGTCTTCGTCTACGACACAATGGCAATCTATAGCATGAAATAGGTTAGTTATTTCACCTTTACTCTATTTGGATCCCTAAAACATATTAGAGTTAGGATTTCTTACCCAAAATTAGAACCAGAATTGCCGGAATAGCGATACGGAAAGGATGATTCGTCACGTGGAGCGGTAGGAAAGAATCCCAACAACTAATTCTCACTCACTCTCTCTTCTCCTCACTTTCTTCTTCTCTTTTCTCTCTCTTCTCTCTCCTAGGGTTTGAAATTCGTATGAAATGAGAGAGAGGTGGGTTTAGGTCCTTATATAGGCTAAGAACTGATCTCAATGGCCCCAAGGCCACGGTATACTTAGGTTATAGCCAAAAGTTGGTTGTTTCTGGCCAACGGAGCTCATCTGGAGGCTCCTTTTCTGCATACGGTCTAGGAGAAGTTCCCTGACAATGGATCTATGTCAGGTTAAGTTTTTGGTCTGATCGGATTAGTGGATCGACCGCGGAGGACCTGTTTTAGTTCAATGGTCATCGTTACTCGATCGGGGCCACAAGTACACTGACCTGTGCAAGGAAATTTTTTTGATCCGAGGGTGTATTTGGGTCAAATTCCGACGGTCAGAAACTTTAAATTTGGCCTGCAAGTGAACGGCCTAAATCACTTAAATCTGAGTTCATTTTTTAAAGGTATTCGCGTTTCTCACACACTTCGCTCCGAGTCCAAGTTGTGCATTTCTGGATACTATTAGGGCTTGATTTCTGAGATGGTTGTCAAGACCAGTAAGGCGGTCATAATCGTATAGTTTCGCAGACATCGGACTTTCGACGCGCGGTCCAAGTCCGAAACGGAGTTTCAAGCTGCTCCCGAGAGCAACTGGGTTTTGAGATTGATCCTACGTTTTTAGGTAATGTAGCGTTAGCGATTCTACTAGTTTTGAGTCTTGCAGTTCGCATAGAAAGCAGTTCGATAATTTAGTTTAACACTTAATTAATTTTCATCTAATTTCTAAAGGATTCGGTCCTTAGCAATTTCTTCCTGAGGTGGTATTCGGGTCTTTGTACGGATTTTTTCGAGACGTTACAGCAACCTGCATCAATTGGTGGGCCACATATGAGACCCTCACCTTGATGTTGGGGTCATCCTGGCCATCCATCGATGGACGTTACCACCAGGCCGTCCCTCAGTGCACGTCCAAGTGATGGACGTTGTTAAAAAGAAGAAAATATATATATAATATAATAATATAAATAGTTATAAGTGATATATGACATAGCATATGTATGTAATATTACATATATATACACACACACACACACACACACACACATGGTGGGACCCACCTTGATGTAAATACTGTATATCCATTCTGTCCCACCAGGGGCCCCGCTACTGCACCATGGCTTATGCGATGCATCCACGAGGTCCAAAGTTTGGATGGTGCCGATTTACATAAACCATGTGGGGGCAATACTAATTTGCATAGGCTATGCTGAGACAATGCTAACCATCATTAATGAGTCATATGCCCCAACAGAGGATAATGCACGGTGAAATACATATTACACATACCACTATTGAAATGATTTTATGTAACCCAAGCTCTCACTTGGGCTCATCCATGAGGCCACCTTGCTGGATAAAAAGAAAATAGTGGACCCGTTCCCTCTAGCAAAGGCCAAAAAGGCTTTGTTATTATCCCTTTGGACCCTCACGTTAGTTAGACAAAACCATAGGAATACCTGACAAATATAAACTGTGATTTTAGGAGATTCCTTGAGTGACCTTGGGCCGCAAGAGAACTTGGACCAAGTACGCGAACACGACTCTACAGGTGAGGATTCTACCCCTTGAGCTTTCCTCTTCCATGTTAACTCATGTGTTATTCCAACTCTAATTTTACCTAATAATTAATGACTCTGCTTTTAAGGCTATTTGTGATAGTATTAAAATTAATTACATGCTTAATATATATTTTGTGGAAACCTATATATGTAGTATGCCAAATTTTGCTTGAAGGATAATTATGTAATACATGCTTATAAACCTTAGACTATGATACCTATTAGAAAGTCTTTCTAAATTGGCTGCTTACAAATTCGGATAATAATGATGGGAATTAATCATGCATACACGACACTCCTATTTTTGAATGGACTAACTGTTAGAAAGGTCCATTTCTCTTATTCGGATGAGCCGACTGTTTGAAAGGCCCATCCTCCTAGCATGAATGAGCCGACTATTTGAAAGGCCCATTCATTATTAAGTGAGTCAACTGTTTGAAAGGCTCACTATCTTACTTGAGCGGGTCGACTGTTTAAAAGACCCATTCCTTCGCAAGTTGAATGAGTCGACTGTTTGAAAGACTCATTCTCTTGCCTGAATGGACTGACTGTTTGAAAGGTCCATTCCCTTGTTGGGATGAGCTGACTGTTTGAAAGGCTCATCCCCATGCATGAATGCGCCGACTGTTTGAAAGGTCATTCTCTTGTTTATCAGACCGACTATTTGAAAGGTCCATTCATTGACTAACTGGATGTGCACCCCCAGTTGATGTGCACTTATGCATCCATGTACTTAAACAAGATCATCATGAAATATTTTGTATGTTTTACAATCTGAAATAATGCTTGTTAATGTGGTGGTGTGTAATCTTGAGGGGAGTTCCCACTGAGCTGGCCACTCATCCTTTGAGTATATAACCGTACAGATAATGCAGGTATAAATGAGGGTGCGAATGGGGCAGATTTGGATGCTGATCCCACGGGATTGGGAGAAGACTATTATGAAGAGGAGCCTCGTCAGGACGCAGCAGAGTTTTACAAACTGAATCAATAGCTGCTTTTATTTCCTTTTTAGCTTAGTAACTCTTGAAACATTTTAAGATTTGAGGTTTTGTATATGGGCCCCAGCTGAGTGGCCCAGAATATTTATTTTACTATGGTTTGAGATATATTTATACTACGCTTTGCTTCCATCGATCGCACTTTCATTCGCTTTAGTTATTGATCACCAGATAACACTAGATTGTTGGGAAATGGGTTGTATACTTGGTTCTCGAAAATCGGGGCGTTACACGATCGCAGATACAAAATGCATACAACAAGGTGGGCCACCCTGGACGGTCAGCCCACCGATGTCCATCCCCTACTGGCGCTAAGCAGATGGACGGTTGGGGTGAAACATATATCGAAGGTGGGTCCCACTGGCACGTGGGCCACCCAGGGGCTGGGCCGACCCCAACTACCCTCTCAACCAGGTGGGCATTGCAGGGAAAATCAGAGACATCTAGTAGCCCTGTTGTACACTGGTGAACAGAAACTCTGGCCCAACTCTTGGGCCCTGTCCTGAATTGATCTCTCTAGATGGACGATGTAGATATAACATACATCAAGGTGGGGTCCACATGAGGGGGCCACCCCGCACATCTATCTATCAGGTGGGCCTGGGCGGTCCATCAAACACATCACAGTGGGCATGGTTGCCTGCTAGGTTTGTCCAACAAATGGACGATCTGAAATAACCTCACAGGTTGGACGGTTGTGGATACATTACACATCAAGATGGGATCCTGTAGTGGGTCCCACAGCATTGGAGAACACGCTGGTAGAATGGCTATTCAACGGCGTGCTCCACACGAGGTTGAATCTGCTGGGCCTGTCTGGCCTAGCCGTTGGATCTGCTCACGTCCTAAAATAATCTCTTCAACTGGATGTTTTGAAGATGGATGGTGAGAATATACTACATACATCAAGATGGGCCCCACCTCCACACGTGCAACACGTGTGGAGTGGATCCCACGTCCTGGACGGACGGTGAAGGATATAACACATATCTCATGACCGAACCCACCATCCTAGCTCATGGACGGTGGGGATACAAAATATATACACCAAGGTGGGTCCCACCCCCACACGTGCGGGGTGGGCCCCACGCCCCGAAATAGAGGGACGGCTGGATAAACACATATATCATGGTGCGTCCCACAGCACCGTCCAAATCTGGATGGTGTGGGTACAGAGTGCACGTATCAAGGTGGGCTGCTGGCCCACCGTCACAAAAGATGGACGACTGAGATTGTCCAGGACCCACAAAACTTGGTGACATCAATAGTAGCCCTGATCTGTGTGGGACCCACCATCTGGATAGACGGATGGCATAGATGAAACACGTAGATCAGAGGTGGGTCCACATGTGTGGGCCACCACAGCTGTGAATAGAGCTGATTTTTGTTTTCCTTTCACGCAGTCCAGCAACCTCATCTGCTGGACAATCCACGACATGGACGGTGGATACAATACGTCCATCAAGGTGGGGTCCACATACACGTAGCCCACCAGCTACATTCATCCAGGTGGGCCCATACGGCTTTGTACGACATGAATCATGTGGACCACACCCATCGAGAGAGAGAGAGAGAGAGAGAGAGAGAGAGAGAGAGAGAGAGAGAGAGATCATGATGGAGGGAGGGACCCCGCTACTATGGGCCCTCCATTTCTTACAATGCATACATCAAATGGGTCCCACCACATGTGGGCCCTCAAATAGAAATCAATGGTGGAAATCTTAAGATCACCCACCGATTCCGCTTCTTCTAGGCTCCTTGGACTCCTTAGCTCCTAGGCTTTGATTTTGATGGAGGATGATGAAGATTGAAGGGCTAGGATGAAAGATGAGGGGGGTAGGAAGGTGGGCCACACTCTTAGTTCTCCCTTGGAGCTTGGACAGTCACCTCTCCTTGGGTTGCTTGGAATAATGGTGGAGAAAATGAGAGAGAGAGAGAGGAGATGTAAGGAGAGAGGGATGGGTTGCTGTAAGGAAGGTTGACTTTGGGGATAGGAGAGAGAGGGGTGTCATGCTTTGTTGGTAAGAGAGGCATGGGTGTTGTACTTGATTGATTGATGGGATTGATTTGATGAATTGTAGAGATTTTTTTCTTAGGATTTGCAACGCGCGGCGTTTCCTCGAAATATACGCGGGCCTACAACTCCTGGCCTGGGTATCGCATCGGCACGCGAGACGTGGCGTTGGAACCGTGGTGACGGCGTGGTCGCAAGGGTATAAGTTTCGAGTTGAGTTAACTCAGTTATATGGGATGCAACTCAGGGTCACGCCCAAACATCAGTTATAGGTTGCGGTTTGCCAGAATTCGACAGGGAGGATCGCGGAAGTCTACGGAATGGTACGGTCTAGGATACGGGTCTTATAGACATCCTCTAATCAGAAAGTTTAATGAATATACACCTTTGATATTTCTCATACTGACGAGATCTTTGACATTATGTTAGCCGGGAAATTCGTCAAATTTCTAGTTAATCATAAGATTCCGACAGACGAAGAGCTAAAGAAAATTAATTACAATAAATGGAATGGGACTTGGTCATATTCCACTAATAAGTGTGTTGTTTTCAGGAATGTTATTTAAGATAACATCGATAAAGGGTTGCTGAAGTTTTCTGAGAAATAAAAAGAAGCAATGTTGATCGATCTTGATCCGTTTCCATCTAATATGGAAATCAATATGGCCACCATTAATCCTCAAAGGCTAGTTCGGCGGCGGTAAAAGATTAATCTCAGAATGGAGATGGGTTAACCAAAGGAGCAAAATGGCAAGAGGAGTGTGAGGCCTAAGCCTGTGGTCGACTATACTGAAGCACGCTCGTGTTGAGGCTCAAATATTACATATTAGACCCCATTTATTACTTGGTTTTACAAACATGATAGTGCTGAACGACCTATTTTAATCATGTTTTTGTTGCAAGGTGAATTTAAGAGCTTGGACTGAAAAAGGGTGTAAAGGCATGAATTTGATGCTCAAGAATCACCAAGGCAAGGGACGGATCTTAGAGGACCGAGATCGAAGAATTCACATGCCAGAAAATCAAGTGATTGAAGATAAAGAGGCCTGAAAATCGCCCCGAATGCAAGATCACAGGGTTTCCACCATCCGTTTAGCTCGAAACTTTATATCTGGCCTGAGGACCCTAAATTAACCATACATATCGAAATTCAGCCCTTGGATCCCTGTGGAAGTGGCCCAACGGACAGATCATCCCATAAATCATCAATCTGGGGCCCACCTAATCTCTGGATATGCTTCAAATTTGGGCTCAACCCCTCAAACTAAATGGGCCAACGAATGGATGGTACAGATGCTTCAAAAACATCAAGATGGAACCCATATTCATGGGTGCGTGTGCACAAAAGGGGCACTGCCGCAATGTGCACGATGCGTTTGACCCGACAATTCCAAATTGAGAGAGCTCTTTGCTCATAGCGTCTGCACATACGTGCACTGAGATGATGTGTGGCCCACCACCATCGTTCCGATGGGTGATTCGGATTGTCCAGTGTGTCCGAACAGTGGGGCCGACCCTAGCTAGGTGTCCAAGTACTGCCATGCACGTGCACACACGGAAATAAAGTTCAAACGTAGGATGGACGGTGGAAGCAAAGATTCAGTGGGTCGCATCAACAGGCAGCCAAAAATACCCCTTCCCGACCGGTTTTTCGCCACGCATCCAATGGACGAAGTGATTTCTCCGTCGACTTCAATCACGGGCCCCACCAAGCATCAATGCAAGCTGATTTCCACAGGCCCTGCGTCTGTGAAATCCGGCCGTTGTGGGCCGTTCTGTGATCATGGACATGGTCGGATCCATGATCTAAGCCGTCCACATGTTGCAAAAGATGGCCATGACCATAGCCATGAAGTCAGATTCGAGGTCACAGGCTGTTCTCTGTCCCAAAAAATCAGGCCAAGCGCAAGTCTCTTTCCCCTTTCGCTGCGTACATCGCTGCTTCTACGTAAAGAGCCCATCGACTCCAGCCTCTTGCTATGCACGCCTCCACCGACCCTCCTTGTGGCTATAAGAGAGAGAGAGAGAGAGAGAGAGAGAGAGAGAGAGAGAGAGAGAGAGAGAGAGAGAGAGAGAGAGAGACGTGGAAAGCTATCAATGCTTGGACGTGTGGAGCACGAGAGAGAGGAAGAAAGAGAGAGAGAGAAGAGGACATGCGGTTGGCCTTCTGCTGGGAAGTTTTCTTCCTTTCCATTGTTTTCTTTATATCTCTCCTTTAAGAGATTCTAGTTCATCATGTCTATGATGAGCTAAACCTCTTAGCTAGGGCTAAGAGGTGAAGCTTGTAGAGTGGTGGGATTATTTTTATGACTTTGATTCATGTTTAATGAACTATCTTTGATTATAGTTTGATTATGAAGAATATTTGTAGCTTTTAATGGTTTATTGTGACTTAAATTACAATGGATTTGCGATAGCTTCGAGTATGTTCTTTGCATTATAAGGATTATGAACGTGGGTACCCTGTTGTTCACCATCGTCTCATGGACATGGTTGAATGATGGAATCTTCTCCTACGTTCATAACTTTCTCAGATTGGATGTGGATTGGTTAAATTCTGTTGTTTACTTTGTCTCATGGGCATGGTTTTGTGATGGAATCAATTCTAATTCTCATACCTCTCATCCCTTGAAAACTGGATCAAAGGAAGTTCAGATTTGATTTTTAATGATATATCTTCCAACTGGATGAAGATGGGACTATAAATCCAGTTGTGTTCATGAATCAAGCATAGATCTTGCTGATCTCTACAAGTGGATCCTTGGAAACCCTAGTTTCCCACCTTTAGATTTTACAAGTTTTAGTTAAAGTAGTTCACAATTATTCCCTACAATTCCCCTGATTTAGATTACATCTTCTTCTAGTTCTAGTTCGAGTTACTTTCAGATTACGTATAATGTTCAGTCCCTGTGGATTCGATCTCGGTCTTACCGAGATTATTACTACATCGCAACCCTATACTTGGGGTGTGAACAAGTTTTTAGCGCCGTTGCCGGGGACTGACGGTTACATTTTTTTGAGATTAACTAGTTTTAGAATTAGGTTAAGGTTAGGGTTTTTCTTGTTCTTAATTATAGGTTTAGGTTTTTCTGTTTGATTTTTAGAAACTAACCTAACTTTCCTGTTTTGTAGGACCCTAATATAAACTTTCTAAAGGATAGTAAAACCCCAACCTAGTCGAGAAGGTGTTTGGGAAAGGCTGAGTCATCTGAAATTCTCAATGACACTAGAGGGGATGGCTTGTAATCAAAAGCAATATTTGCAAATGCAACATGCAACAAAGAGAAGATAGTTGGTCATTGTTTAGGATCAACCTCAGATGTACCTATTAACCTAACCGGGGCTAGTGATGCCAATGTCAGAAGGAGAAAAGTAGATATCGACTAATATGACTGAACTTCTTGTGGACCATCATTAATTAAAAAATAAGATTCGTGATAAGGCAGGAATGGATATGAAAGAATCGACCGAATTGTATGTGGGGAATGACTCAGTCGAAAATTGTAATTACGATAAGGAAATAATGAACATGGAAGGATCGACCAAATATTTAAGTGATGATGAATTATGATATGATCTTCTGATTAAAGAATTGCTTGCTAAAGCAAGAGCATTAGAATCATCATCTTGTAAGCAGGATGGAAGAGCCACCAATGATGTTGCACATGAAATGGATAATCAACCGAATTCGGAAATACCTATGAGGCAATGTCTGAATTCGATCATACAATTTAGCTCATTTCCACCCATTATATTGGATTGTAATATGTTAATATTACCATTAAGTTTCCAGGCTAAACTGTCTCAACCAAGCACGATGGAAGGAGATGTGGAAGAGTTAGACCCTCCAATAATCATAGAATATGGATACTTTGATTTCGAGAAGGAAGTCAAAAAAGTGTTGATCATGACAGTCGAACCCGGGTCCCCTTTTGTGAAAATAATTATTGAAAGGCCGAATCTCACAATGACCCAACACTTAAAGCCATTGTATATTTCTGTTAACCTAAAAGGGTGTCCAACCACTCGGATTATGGTCGATAATGGAGTGACTGTTAATATTCTCCCAACCAGAATGATGGCCAAACTAGGAAAGACTCAAGATGAACTTATCCCAACCGATGTCACAATGGGTAATTTCGCTGGATGAATAACGCAAACGCGAGGAGTTTTACCAATCAAATTAATGGTGGGAACTAAGAGGGTGTTGGCCACTTTCTTTGTGGTCGATACTTCATCAAATTATAATGTTTTGCTAAATCAAGTTGGATTCATTCGATTTCGTGCATTCCATCATCACTACACTAATTCATGATTTTTTGGAATCAAGACAAAGTAGAATTGGTTTTGTCTGACAATAAACCATTTTTATCCATGTAATGAAACTGAGGCTTATTTCTATGGAGATATAGTTGGACCGATATGATTTACAGGGCAAGACAAGATTGGTAAACCAACTGGAATTAATGTCAAGCTCAACCCTGATAATTTCGTTCAGGATATTTCTACCATGATTCAATTAAGCGAAGAGTTGCCGAATACTATAATTTCCTTTCGTGCGACTGCAATATGTATGATTGAAGAAATCCCATGATGGTCTAATTGTCGGTCAAGGTTGAGTTCACAGGCAGAGTACATTAGCTCGAGGAGAGTTTACAAAATCATGATAATGGATTTTTTTAATATATTCGACATAGTAGTACCGACCAGTCAGGAAACTGAAGATGGTATTGAAGTAAAGTATTTGAAACCATCTCTAGAGAAATTGGAGGATTCTCAAGCTCAGATTAAAGATCCACTGGTAGAGGCAAATTTGGGGACCGAGCAATATCACAAGCCTATTTTCATTAGTGGATTATTGAAATCCTAAACACAGGCCAAACTCATTAACTTACTTAAGGAGTTTTTCTATTACTTTTCTTTGGATTATCATGAGTTGCTTAGATTATATTGACATCTAGTTAAACACAAGTTACTCATGAAGGAGGGATATCGGCCACATAAACAACCACCTAAGTGGATGACGGATAAAGTAATGCAAAAGATTAATGAGAAAATTGAGCAATTTTGAAAAGCAGGTTTCATTAAACCCATCAAATATGTCGAGTAGATTTTAACTAGGGTTTAGGGTTTAGGATCGTCCATGCTTCATCAGGTTGTTAGCCTGGGTGGAGTGTCTACAACCATTTATTAAATGCCCATATGAAGTGAGCATTTTTATGTCTCTTATACGCCTCTTCCATATCCCAAGCACATTTTGAATGTGGAATGCCCGACCAGAATTTGGTTTTGTAATATTTTTTAAAGTTTGTGATAGTTTTGGCCGAAGAGGAAATACCTAGAGCAGATCGACCAGATGTTGCAAGCATAGCATGACGAGGATCTATAAGAGGTCCAAGTTCATAAATCTTCAAACTGGTTGAAGGAGTTGTCAGCACTAGGATTGAAGTAGTAGCTGAAACTATCTTAATTGGACCTGCCACCGTGGTCTTCTAACACTTCAATTCAGGTTGAGCTGGCTCGACTGTTTTTATTGATGAGAATGAAGGTTCAAGAGTTTTTATTGGTGTTGGATCTAGGACGTTCAATATTGCCAATATCATTTTCCTTACTCGTGTCTTCATCTGGATAAGAGACACGCTGACTGATGAGCAGTCGATTTCTTGGTGCTTTCTTTATTTGTTTTATTTTTCTCGGCTATAGGTTTCTCTACATTTGATGGAGAAGAAAGCCGATTGATAATCAATTTATAATACTTGTTTATCAGGATCCCATAGTAGTTTTTCCACCAGTAGTGGAATGATTCCAGTTGTTGCGGATAGTTAGTGAAGAGAGGGAGTGTGAAAGAAAATCTTATGGAATCAAACCCTCTGTGGAGAGTTTGAAAGGTGATGATCAAGTCTGCAACTGGTCAATGAGTTAGAGGTTAGTTGCAAGTTCGGTGAATAAAAGGAAAATGGATACCTTGAGCAAAACCAAATTAACGAGCAAGAAGATTGGGGCAGTATTGTTCAAAGTCAGCATTCGCATTAACACTTATATCTATAGTGCCGCCATATGATAGGTCTCTACATATCAGATATATTTTTCAAGCTGCATCTCTAATGCTTACCTCTCAATGTCGATCAACTCGTAGTCTTTAGTGAACCATGTCGGGTTGAACTTTTTATCTTTGAGGAGTCAAAAAGAATAATTGGACTTATCGAGAGTAAAAGAAAGAAAGAAGTTCATACACTCAAAAAAAGAATAATTGATCTTGGGGCAAAGGATGTTACAGTGATCAAAGGAAGTAAAACTACCCTTGATGGAATTGATTTAACAAACTTTGCTCTAAAATACTCATAAAACCACATCTGGACAAGCCAGATTGTAACGCCCTGGAAATTGGGGGTCTTGCATAAACTCGACTCCCAAGTTCTCGGGTGTCACTTATGCTAATTTTTACTAATTTACATTTAATCAGGTTTAAATGCACATCATGAAATTTCTTAGAACATGAAACATAATCACAACTGATCTACTGAAATGAAAGAAGTCATATATATATATATATATATATATATATATATATATATATATATATATATATATATACACACACACACACAAGTCCAAAAGAATGTAAATGGGCCGCACCAGGTGTTGCCCAAAAAAATCACAAAATGAATATCATGTCCAAAAGAATAGAGCTGAGTCCACAACTCAGCAATCCAAATCCCGTCTACTAGGCCGACGGGGAACCGTCCATCAGCTGGAAGTATGACAGCCCGTCCTCCTCCTCAAGACTCGCGCCGCCAGGCTCCTCATACTCTACATCACCTGCGTCTATGAGAGAGTCTGGTTGGTGTTTTAAAATACCGTCTCAAAGTGGGAGTGAGTAATCAACTCAGTGGGTGCTATTAGTCTTAAGTTATAACAAACATCAATTATATTATGAATTTAATGAAAGACAAGCATTCATAAACACGTAACTAATCTTGTTAATGCAGGTGCATGAAAAATGATATGATGTATGCCCTCGCCACGACACTCCCTCAAACGACTCCGTCTAATGATCGCGCATGACCAACACTCCTACAATGCGACCTCGACTGCCGAGTCGCCAACCTAACTAGTGCGATGCGATAGTAGTGTTAGCCAAGTTTTTAATTAATTCCATTCATCCAGGAGGTTGAGAAAACTGATACACCCTACGTATCAATGCCCTGAACTGGTTGCAAGGCCAAGGCCCCCCAACGTGTGAGGCCAAGACCCCGCGATCCTTAATCCCATCGGGTTTCCCATCCCCGACTTCAAGCACATGGGGAGTGCTGAGAAAAGGATCACTAACGGTCACTACGAGGAGGCTCATCGCCCGAGCGTAGGCCGACAGCTTGGATACAGTGTCCCATTCCACCATGCTCAACTCACGAGGCAGTGGATCGGTTACAATTTGGTTATCGATGGGCTACAACGGTTGAAGGGTGTTCAAGGTTCTATACATGTGTGAGCAGACAGGGTTAACAAGCAAGGTTGGTTAATAAGTAGACTAGACCGTACGAATTCAGGCAAGTATGGGACAGACGACATCGTGTACGAGCAACCCATGTAGTCTAACTACTGTCGCCCACACGCACCCGCCCAAATTCATGGGTTTAGCCTCAGGATAGTCCTACCAACGGGACCACCTTCACTCGCCTCACATTTCTGACCAACCCAATGGTCCTGATGGTAATTCGTAACATGCCAACATTCAGGGTTATCATCTAGCATATGCAATATCACACATTCATATTTCTCAACATAGAATTTAAATTTACTACTAAGCAAAGCTAACATTGTTGTGACATCAAGTGCACGTGTGTTGTGCGGATTAGTGAGGAAGCTAAGCATTGCACACACACACGCGCACACACACACACACACACACATATATATAACAAATGCACATGGGTTAATAAATCATACATGCTACAAGGTAACATCATACCCAATCAACAAGACATGCACATGCAACATCAAATTTATACTATTCATAGAAGAGACAACAACATTCCATAACTATTCTATGTCGATTGAAAGAATCAAGGTAAGGTCTTAATAAATCATACATGCTACAAGGTAACATCATACCCAATCAACAAGACATGCACATGCAACATCAAATTTATACTATTCATAGAAGAATCAACAACATTCCATAACTATTCTATGTCGATTGGTTCTCTCTAAATCCTCCAATACATCATCTAAGCCATCAAAATCATTAAACTCATACTAAAATTGGTGTTAGGCCACCTAAGGATAATAGTCCGCACCTATGGATCGTGGGAGGCTTGGAAAACGACCTAGGAGCGCCGAACTCGGAGTCGATCGGTCGGAATCGTAACACAATGTACTTGCATGTTAGAATCTCATGCAAATCCACCCTCAACATAAAGGATTACAAAAAGATGGGCGCTTACCTCCCCAATCGGTTATGAATCGAGCTTGGAGTGTGGATGTGGGAGAAAGGAAGGAGATTGCCAAAGTTCCAAGTCTTCTTGGGCTCCTCCACCAACAACACCCTCCTTCACTCTCTTCTTTCTCACATCTTTCTCCTCTTTCTCTTCTCCCTTTTCGCTTTTCCTCCTAGGGAAAATTCGTATGGGGAGAGGGGTACCCCAAAGAAGCCCCTTTTATAATGCCAGATTTGGTGCAAATGGCCCCAAGTGTTTGGTTTTTACTATACTAGCCCTATGGGAGAGTTTTTCTAGCCTCTAGGGCCCACTATGGGGTATACATATTGATATATACCATGGGATAGTTAGCCCTAATGATGATCTACGTATGGACATGTTCGACCTGCCATTTGGATGCGCCGATCGACAGATATGATGAGAAGTCTGTTCAACGGTCACCGATGGTCGATCGGGGCCGTGGCTATACGGATATGAGTAGGAAAATATCCTTACTCCACGTGTGAAGTTTGGTCATAAACCGACGGTCTGAAATCCTTAACTTTGCCTAAGAGTGGATGACCCAATTCACTTAAGTTTCAACTTCTTCTTTTAGGGTATTTGCACTTCTCATGCACTTGTCCTTTGGCTTAAGTTGAGCGGTTCTAGACAGTACCCATGTCCGACTCCCACGATGGATGTCAAGCCCAGTAAGACAGATATTATTCTATAGTTTTGGAACTAGTGGCCGCCAACGAGCGGTCTAGAGCTTGTTCGGAAAATCGAGGCACTTCTAGAATGAATTAGGTATTGAGATTTCTCGTGGTCAATGATTAGGGTTTGGATTAACTATGTTCATAGTGTGACCTATTTATAACTAGTAAAAGTCAAGATTTGGTCAAGATTACTCTAAACCATCGGGTTTATGCCAAAAGAGTAACATAGTTGATTTGGTCTATTAGTCAAGATCCGGGCCTTATCTGACTCGGCTTCGGTTAAATCTTTACTTAGCTATGATTGTCTTGATTAGTTAGTGATGAGTCGGTTAGATTTGGGCCCTACGTGAGTAAATCATGCGGCTAAACTTGGTGTTCAAATGATCGGGCAGATTCATTGGATTCCTACGGTTGATTAATCGGACTTGTGCGGTTCTTTACTGGTTCCACTCGTGCGTAAACTAACATTGATTGCTAATAGTCAGTAAGTGACAATATAAGTTAATTATATATATAAAAAAAAAAGAAATTTCAAGGATTTTTAGAAATCCAAAACAGTAAAAATCTAGGATGTTACACAGATAGGCGCACTAGAGTGGTAAAATCCTTTTGTAGTTGCTTCATATATGCTACAATAAAGGTGGCCTTGTATAAAAGGGGTAAGGGCAAGTTGACGTCCTTGAGCAAGCGCCTCACCCAGATGGATATATTCCTTAGTGATTTACAATGTACTCACGCATAACAGGAATCGACAAATCCACATCAGAAGAAAAGCCGTGTGTTTTTGTTCATCAATCTCATCCCAAGATTTGCACTATAGAGCTATAAAGGTGGATATATGCCTTGCTAGTCTTGTCCAGTAGGGTGAAGGGATGTGGATGTTTCAAAGTAAAGCCCGGATAGACAGGCTCCCCAAAGGGTCGAAGGTGGGTGAATGCACATATATCCATGATCGTTAGACCCGTGAGGCCATATTCAAAATGAAATCTATTAGTCAACCAGCTCCAAAAAGCTGACGTTGCTACAAGGAGGAAGGAATTGGTTGGATATTCATGCAGGGAGAGTTTGATGCATTTATAGATTCTTGCTCTCTTCCATGTGTCACCATGATGTGCTTCAACGTGAGTGAACCATTCAACCCAACCATTCATTGGTTTTGGCCATGCTCGTGGAGACTTAAATACATTGGAAGGGTTTGGGAGATTGTCAGTTGGACAAGCAGAACTTCATCAAGGCACTTCGAAAAACTGGGTTCGATTTCATGAAGTTGTTCGTAGGTGACTACAGGGTGAAAGGTTGGACTAAGCATCAACAATGCAATGTCTGGTTTAATCAGATTGTTGAATAAAAGATCGTTAATAACTCCTGATGACATGACATCCAGGTCTCTGATGAATGATTCCAAATGGAAAGATGGAACGAAAGAAGAAGAAGATGCAGCCATGACGAAGTAAAAGCAAGAAACTGGGAAAAATGATTTGTGCAAGAGAGAAACAATGAAGAGTGAAAGAAGAGGAGCACTAACTTAGAGTCATCTATGTATCGGTCGTGATATGTGCACATTAATGAAATGATAATCATGACTCCTCGTATAATATAATTCTATGCGATGTATCATATGGACAACCTAGAAGAGCGAGATATATGATATTTCTTAATACGACCTTGGTCGGGCAGAATCACTAAGGAAATAACACGCGGATCAACGGATGATTGCATTTATTGGATCAGGCAACAGAACAACGTCGCTTTCACCTTTTTCCCAAACATAAAGCGGCATGGGGGGCAATATTATTGCTGGCCATTTTGAGAAAGCCAATAGCAGGGCGACATGTGGCATCACATAGGGAATATAAAGTGGATGAAAAGATCTTCAAGATACTTAGAGTGCTTTTTGTAGGATTATAGCCGTCATAAATCGAATTTTACACGTCAGAGGATGGTGAACAGAAAGTTGTGGTCAAGTTATGAGCGAAGAGAGAAATGTGGTTGAGCTGTTTAAGATACAAAAGGTGACTGAAAGGAACAAAGTCTTGGCCAACAGGAGAGGAACCGTCGTGAAAAGAAATGTAATAAAAGAAGGATCTAGATAAGAGAAGGATCTAGAAAGACTTTTTGACTACCGTAACTGTTGTAGTAATGAAAGAAGGATATGCAAGAACAAGCTGCAACAAAACTCTATAAATAGCAGAAGAATCTAACTGAGAAAACCCCAACCAATCTAACACAACAACCAATCAAACCAAATCTATCAATTTATCTTTTATCTCAGCTTATCTTAGGAGTAGCGATGATCTAGTAGTGATAATTCTTAGTTATAATCTTTAGTTGTAATCCAAATCTACGCTCATATGTTGGATTTGTTCTTTATCCTCTATCACGCGGTTCTTTTAAGAGACGCATTCTTGCAGCTGCTTCTAGTGACTGATTACAAGTTTTTCCTTTTATTTAATTGCATTGGTATTCTTCTGAAAGTCCTTTCTTGTGGAAGACATAAAGTAACTCATCTTCGGAGGAAGAACCCCACCCTTCGATTATTGCCTGATCGAATTCTGCGAGTGGTTGAGTAAGTGACCAATCTTTCCAAAATCTAGCCATATTTTCAATATCTACTTATTTCGGTGCTTGGGGTCGAAGTTAATCAGTTTGGATCGAGTCACTATATCGATTCTAGCATGCCCCGGAACACTACACGTGATAAAAAGCAAACCAAAGTGTTAACAGTGTGCAAGTTAGCTAATCCACATGGTAACACATATGCCAGAGTGGCACACAGATGAAATATCAAAGCCACCCATCATATGGACCTCACTGAGAAACCTTATTGGTTGAAGATACAGGTGGTCTACTCTGTAGATTTACTTTGATATTAGAAATAAGTAAACGGCTTAGAAAACTCCAGCCAATTTTTTTCACAACCGTACATTTGTTCGATGAATTAGCCCCACCTGATCAGTGGACCCACTTGATTCGTGGGATACGAATCTACATAGTGGTGCCCTTGTGATGGGTAGTATTACACCTTTATGCCACAGTGGCATGTTTAATAACAAAGCTCTTGACCTGCTTGATCAGTGGATCCACATTATTTTAGTACATGGACGGTTATAATGGACCCCACTTAATAAATGGCCAATATCTCTAACATGTATACCATAAGGGCCCCAGAATTCTGACAGGTATTCTACTACCGACCACCTCAATAAAATTATGATTGTCATGACCATCACCCTCCATAGATGAATTTAAAATTTCAATGGCTTATATTCAACTTTAAAGATCAACGGTCAGGATCATTACTGAAGTATGATTTAAGGATGAAAGTGTTGGCTCTTGGTTTGTTTTTATCACGTGTGGTGTGTATAGGCATGCTAGAAATAATTGTGGGACCCGATTCAAACCGAACAACTTGACCCCAAGCACCAAGATAGGCAGATGTGTTGAACGCAATCATATATGACCAAGACCTAAGAAGATCAGTTGCATATTCAGTCATTCACAAAATAGTTATTAAGAAAATCAAGTGATTATGGAAGGTGGGATTATTCTTTCAAAGATAGGTTGCACTTTGCCTTCCGTATAAAAGGACTTTTCAAAGTACAAACAGTTAAACAAAAATAAAATACTTACAGTCGATTATAATGAACGAGTATAAAATGCCTTTTTAGAAATAGTCCAGCACAAAAGCATATACTTGAATTACAACTAAATATTACCACTACCTTTAAAATAGAGGTTAACTATGATAAAGAAAGATAAATTTGATAAAATAAATTTATTGATTTGTTGAATTGGTACAAGACGATATGTTTCATTGAACTTCTTTTTATTTATAAATATATATTGTAGCTTATTATCAAGCGTTTCTCTTCTTTATTTTAATGATTATGCTAGTTAAATTATTGTCACTTGATTTTTCAAATCTTTCTGCCTCTTCATATCCCTGTAGCCATTCTTTTTTGCTATATTCATACAAAGTGCTTCAAATATCTTTATAGTTCTTTTGCACTCTACTTCGCACGCTACATATTTTCATGCAATGACACGTGCACTTTTCTAATATGATAGTCTAATAACCCAAAAAAAGAGGTACATAAAGAAGCTCTTCCAAATAATCGGAACATCTCAGCATGTGGGCCCAATGAGTGACGAGAACCGGTACATCCTTTATAGCAAAGAAGAAATAATATAGCAAGAAGAAAATACACACAGATTTACGTGCTTCGGCCGCTAGTATAGCGATCTACGTGCACAGGAGAAGAGGATGAGAGATATTCTTATTCATAGTAACAATGGAGATTACAGCCACAATTTATAATGACAATGGAGCAACCTATTTTAGCAAAAATATAACTGCAAAGAATCAAATCAATCCATAAATAGAAAAAATCCACCATAAATCTCTCTTCTCCACCAATACTTCCCCTCAAGTTGGTGCGAAAATATCGATAGAGCCCAACTTGGACAATATCTTTTGAAACTTGGCAGCAGGTAGTCCCTTAGTGAAAATATCCGCTAACTGTTAGTCGCCACGAACAAAAAAAGGATGAATAACATTGGCTTGTACATTTTCTCAAACGAAGTGACAATCCACCTTAATATGTTTAGTCCGCTCGTGATAAATTGGATTTGAAGCAATGTGCATTGTAGCCTGATTGTCACAGAACACTTTTGTTGGTTGGGATGAACCAAAACCCAAATCCTGTAATAAGACCCAGAGCCAAATAACTTCACTAGTGGTTGAAGTCATTGCTCGATATTCCGCTTCTACGCTTGATCGTGCAACAACATTCTGTTTCTTACTCTTTCATGTTACCAGGTTACCTCAAACAAATGTACAATACCCTGTTGTAGATCTTCGATCAACTGGACACCCAGCCCAATCATCATCAGTATAAGCAGTAATGGAACTGTGTCCATTTTTACGCATCCATATACCTCTTCCTCGAAAACCCTTTAAATACTGTAAGATTCTGTTAACAGCGTTCATGTGATTAACTCTTGGTGCATGCATAAATCTACTGACCAAACTAACTGCATATGAGATATCTGGTCGAGTAATAGTTAAATAAATTAGTCTACCACCTAATCTTTGAAATTGACCAATATTAGAAAATAATTCACCATCATCACCAAGCTTACCGCCACTGTCAGTAGGAGTGTCTGACGGTCTTACTCCCAATTTTTCAGTTTCTTTTAACAGGTCTAACACATATTTTCGTTGATTAAGAAATATGCCCTTTTTTGAGTAGGCAATTTCTAATCCAATAAAATATTTTAAAATTCTTAAGTCTTTGATAGCAAATTGCTTGTGTAAGAGAGTCTTGAGCTTCGATATTTCATCTTGATTATCACCTGTAATCACTATATCATCAACATACACTAGAACAATAATGGTACCTGAAATACCCTTTTTAACAAATAGAGAAGGATCTACAACACTCCTTTGTAAGCCATTAATCATGAGGATAGAACTGAGCTTAGCATACCAAGCTCGTGATGACTGTTTAAGCCCATATATAGCCTTTTTTAGTTTGCACACTAAACTAAGTTTAGATTCTTGTGGATGACCAGGTGGTACACTCATATAAATTTCTTCTTCTATGTCACCATGCAGGAACGCATTTTTTACATCCATTTGGAATAATTTCCAATCTTGATTAACTTCCAGGGATATAAGAACTCGAAATGTGTTCATTTTTGCAATGGGTGCAAATGTCTCTTTATAATCTTCTCCATAAGTTTAAGTAAATCCTTCAGCGACCAGTCTCACCTTATGTCGTTCCACGGTTCCATCGCTCTTATATTTTATTTTATATATCCAACGACACCCAACTGTTTTCTTTCATGGAGGCAATTTAACAATGTCCCATGTTTTATTCTCATCAAGTGCATGCAATTCTTCTTTCATAGCATTTTTCCAAACTGGATTGGAATTAGCTTCTCGAAAAGTCTTTGGTTCTTAATCACTAGATACTGTACTCAAGAAAGCAGAATGAGACCGAGTAACATTATCATATGTCAAATAAGCCTGCATACGATAAGAGACAACATGGTAAGTAAAAAAATCTTTCATTATTTCTGGAGGATGAGTCTCTCTACTAGATCTCCGTTGAGTTGGAGGTACTGCTATTTGAGATACTGTTGTTTCAACTATAGGAGTTGCTTCATTTTTTGGACGTATAGCTCGGGCAATGACATCATCAGTTACTATTGGAAGCGGTACCAAATCATACAAGTACTCTCCCTGGGACCAATTCCTGTAATCACTTTGTGCTTGGAAATAAGATTCAGATTCAACAAAGCGTACATCACGAGAAATAAAAATCTTTGTAGATGCCAAGTCGTAACATATGTACCCGAAGAATACTAAAAAAATGCACACCTATTTGATCGAGCATCCAACTTATTACGATGGATAACTTGTTGGTGCACATAACAGACACAACCAAATACTCGTAAATGACATATGTCAAACTTCCGATTTTTCAAGAACAATGGTGACTGAAAATTGATTACTCGACTAGGAAGTCGATTAATCAAATATGTTGCAGTCAAAACTCCGTGGGACCAATATCTTTTTGGAACATTCATTTGAAACATGAGAGCTCTTGTGTTCTATAAAATGTGCCGGTTTTTTCTCTCTGCCACCCCATTTTGTTGTGGTGTTCCCACACAACTAGTTTGGTGAATAATACCTTGGCTGCAAATATATTCAGAGAAAAGTCCTTTGGTATATTCTGTACCATTGTCAGACTTAAAAACCTTAAATTTGGCATTGAATTGAGTAATAACCATATTATGAAAATCTTTGAAAACAAATAACACCTCAGTTTTTTATTTTAGCAAGTATAATCATGTAGCACGAGATCGATCATCAATAAATAACACAAAATATTTATATCCATCATATGAATCAATAGGAGCAGGACCCCATTAATCAGAATGAATCAGTTCAAAACACTCAACAGACGTAGATAAAGAACTAACGAATGATAAACGAGTTTGTTTAGAAAATTGACAGACATTACACACACTAGATTCAATTGAAATAGAAGGGAAAAGTCTCGCCAAGACATGATTGGAAGGATGTCCAAGTCGTTTATGTAAGATGTGACTTTCCACCAGGCCGCTGGTATAACATGCCTTATCAGTGAGATTTAACAAGTACAATCCATGTGAATAAGTTCTTTCACCAATCGTCTTCTTCGACACTCGATCCTGAAAGATGACAGAAGTAGGAGATAAAATAATATCACAATTCAAAGAATTACTAATTTTCCCAACAGAAAGGAGTTGGACTGGAAAAGACAGAACAACAAGGGCATCATAAGTGAGACTGTTTGAAAAAAAGTCAATTTTTTCACTCCCTAATACAGGAACTGTAATCCCATTAGAAACGGAAACATCATTCTTATCAGACTTGGGAATAAAATTATGCACAGATGAAGGACTATTGGCCATATGATCAGTGGCTCCAGAATCAATAATCCAAGAATTAATTTTGGAAGATGAAGTGAGGTAAGGTTGCAAATTACTTGAAGCATGAGTAGAGGCAGAATGACCTTGTTCAGAAGACATGAACTTACTGATTAGTTGAAGAAGATGACTTAACTGATTCATTGAGATCGATGTATCGGCTTTTGCAACATGATCCTTCTTATTCTTGTCAATGTTCAATTTGAGGTGAGGATATAATTTCCAACATCGATCCTTGGTGTGCCCATTTTTACCACAATGATCACAATGGTAAGGCTCTTTTCTGCCCTTATTTCGATAAGTATTTTTTCATTTTTCACTACCAGAAGGTTTTCTTCTATCTTCTTTCTCAGCCAAAAGAGCATTCGATTCAACATTCTCAGATGAAGATTTTCGATCAGAATTCACAGTCTTCTTCTGAGTTTCTTCACGTTGAATAATAGCACAAACACTGGAAAAAGAAGGAAGCGTAGTATGTATAAGAATATTACTCCTGATATTTTCATATTCAGGCTTCAGGCTACTGAGCAATGAGAAAATTTTATCTTCTTCATCTCTTTTCAGAAGATTTTTCACATCAGTAGTATGTGGGCAATACATGTTCAATTCGTCCCACATCCTTTTCAGATTCCCAAGATGTTCGCTAAACATTTTTTCGCCTTGTTGTGCTCTAGCAATCTCAAGTTTAAGTTAAAAAATGCGAGCGGCATTATTTTGACTGCTATTGAATCCCACAACTCTTTTGCAGATTTAGAGAAGGTAAAAATTCCAGCAATATGGGGTTCCATTGAATTAAGAATCCAAGATCTAACAAGTTGATCAGTGGAGATCCAATCTTCATATCCTGTATCGGTAGATGCAGGACAAACTTTCGTTCCATTGATGAAACCTAACTTTTTCTTGCCACCAAGAGATAAGGTTATAGCTCTTGACCAAGGTACATAGTTAATACCATTCAAGAGGACTGATGAAAGCTTCTAACCAGGATTTTCATCCGATTCACCCATTGATAAAGGAGAAAGGATCAGAACAAGAAACAGAGAGATAAAGTATGCAAAAAAATTCTGCAGAAAATGAAAAAAGGAGGCAGCACGTTTCCTTCTTCCTTAATGATGAATTAGATTACAACTGCACAAGATCTTCCGCTTTGATACCATATAGCAAAGAAGAAATAATATAGCAAGAAGAAAATACACACAAATTTACGTGTTTCGGCCGTCAGTGTAGCGATCCTACGTGCACGGGAGAAGAGGATGAGAGATATTTTTATTCATGGTAACAATAGAGATTACAGCCACAATTTATAATGACAATGGAGCAACTTATTTTAGCAAAAATATAACTGTGGAAAATCAAATCAATCTATAAATAAAAAAATCCACCATAAATCTCTCTTCTCCACCAACATCCTTAGTCATGACAGAGCCAATACGAACTCAAGAACGAGAGGATTCCAAATCATCCGAATCTTCGAATATCGGATTCTCAGGGCCTCTTGGGCCTTCGCCACGCCGTAAACTTAGAAATTGCATCGGCGGCTTCAAATAATACATTATGGGTCCCAGTTTATATGTATCTCGAACTAAAACTTATGTCATTAGATTACCTAACTTTTGTATTGGTGGACATCGATTGGACGCTTAAAATAAAAAACTATATCCCATGGCTCTCTTTTAACCAACACGTGTCTACAAATTAGAGGTTATTACTTTTCAAAAATACTGACTTTGAAACTGTGCGTTAGAGACAATGGGTTCCAGAGTTTAGTTTGGGTTAATGCAAGCCACGTGTATAATTTTTAATGACTGTGTATTAAGCGTCCTACTCTAGCAGAGCACCAAGCCATCGAAGCCAAAGTATGCGGTAAGGCAATAGGCGAATCACGTACGTCAGAACGTAGGTTATACTGTAGGATGGAGTTTTGTGGGGCCTAGCTTGAGTGGCCATCTAAGATCCAACCCGTTCATTAGATGAAACCCTCTACGTTGGGCCTAGATTCCAAAATCTAACTTTCTTCCAAACTCGGGTGGGCCACAAAAATGAGAATAATTGAATACTTCGGAGTGTGACACTCGCTGTAGAATCTTCTGTACGTAGTGCCGGTTTGGTGGTCGTTTTTGCTCGACCCAATTACAATAAGGATTGTTTGATTTTTGCAATTTGAGAGTAAATATTAATAAATAATTGTAAACAGTTCATTATTATTATTAACCTCCATTTGAAAGCCGGAGTATATTTCCACCTAAAAACTCTTTTAGAAGAGACTGATTTAAATTCGTACAGTCCACTGATGTGTATGTGACGTATGCACCAAACACAACAATAAAGTAGATCCAATGCCCAAGTGGCATAAGCCGTAAGAAATTGTTGTCATAAAAAGTTTTTAATAATAAGTATTCAACCCACTGTTTTTTTTTTTTTTTGGGTTTGGTCCACTTAGCATTATATCTACCTCAAATTTGGATTAATGTCCTAAAATCATCACGCAAATCAATCCGCAAAATAGATGAACGGCACCGATAAGTCACATATATCATAATAGGCCCCACTTATATTCAAGTCTGACCCATTCCTAACCATAAGTAGAAAATAGACATTATTTATCGGTGCCTATTAGAGGTGAAAGCTGGGCGGGTGCAACTCTTATGACTGTGATCAACCCGACATTGGGTTGGGCTCAGGCAAGATGTATCCGATTGGGTCTTGGGCTTGGGCTATATTAAACACCAATTTGATGAAACTTAGGTAGGGCTGGGGTTGCCCGACCCAACCCAACCCAACCGATATAAAAGTTTCTTACAAATTATAATTAAGTGTGTATAGTCTTTGTTGAAGGCACAAGATATTCTAGTGCCATCTCATCTCGTTGGTCCACATCATTTTCTATGCTTCCAGTTAACAAGATATGTTGGATTTCTCTCTCAAATAGATTGCATGCTACACAACGCAACACTTAAATGAGTAGTTCTCCTATATTTTAAGTTGTTTCTTTAGAAAAAATAAAATTCTTTATCATAAATAGCTATATATATAATTAATAAAATCATATATACAAAAAATTAAATGTGCATTAAAATATAATAGATTAATGTAATATTGAAAATATTAGCATGTATCCACCCAATGGAGCCTACTTGGGTTGGACTTAAGTTAAGAATTCCCGACCCAAGGTTGGGTTGGTTGGGCTAGGGTTGAGCACCAACTTGACGCAACCCACCCATCTGTCAGCCCCAGTGGCTATAGCCTACAGGGAATAACGATCCAGTGGAATAAGTGCATGGGAACCTTCCCATGTGCATCGTTGTATTTGGGCTCATTGGCATCCGAGTTGCCTATCTGGACAGTCCATTAGTCCAGTCCACTCTTCAAAGATAAAAACCATTCTCATCGGATGATCCCGAATGATCACTCATCAGCATCCAAAAATGAATGGATGACATCGTTTATCGAAGAGAAGCACAGTCATGGAAGTTTAAATAGGCGATGTTAATGACAGAAATACCAAACGCAACTAGATCATTTGTCCACACGCAACTCTACACGCGGACACGTGCGACGTACATCTGAGCCTTACGTAATCTTGTCCACTCTATTGAGAAGATTGAAAGCAAAAATGAGCCGTAGGTCCACTATCCATGTACGTCGGAGGAAGGGACATTAGAAAGTCTCTCTAGACCGTCCATTTGTTTTACCCACGTGTACCAACCCCATGATCCTACCAGCCTGGTTTCTTCCCAAGATCGTCCCAACATGGTATCTACCTAATGCACGGTTGGGATTGAGCTTACACATGCCGGAGTGGCACGTGTGGGGGCTACAAAACCAAGTAAATCAATCAGGTGGGTGAAGATATCGTAACTGACATTCCCATTTTTTCCAAGACCTTCAAATGCTTTCAAAGATCTCTTATCGAGAAATTACCGAGAAGATGAAAGGAACCTCTGAAATATCCAACGGACTGTTCTGAGTTCCCTCTCAAAATCCCGCGGTAAATTGAAAAAACCCGCCGGTATTTTGGCGAGGCCCCGATAACGCGATCAACGTGTTCCGCCGTCGTTGCAGGGGCGGGAAAAAAAAGCAATAAAAAACCATTTCTCAGAAAAAAATAGACATATGATACGGTAGAGCCGTCTCTATCGTAGTCCAGTAGATCACGTCCTTCCGTCATTGGCGTCACAGTATGAAGAGTGGATCAGGACGGTATAAATAGTAATGTCCAATATGGATGGATGGATGAGATTAAATATCCATCTAGTAGACACTAATTGGACGGCAGATCTCAAAATTTTAATTGTTGGGATTTGGACGATATACGCCCTATAAAGTAATGGATTTGATTTTCTTGCTAGCGCGGTTTTAGCAATATGGGCCACCTAATGCAATGCATCTACATGGACGGTTCCGATCAAACCGCCCCGTGTACGGTGGAAGGTCGCTGTATCATCTTATGACGGAGACGGCGCGATCGTATCATGCATAGAAACATCGGTACTCTGCAAGAGGACTAGTGTCCATACGCATGTGAAACGATACCACATAAGTCGAACACTTTCACCTCAATCTGAACCGTTCAACCCATGGAGGCCCACTCCTTCAACTCATCATGTATAACATGATATCGATCGATCGATTTTAAAATCATATCAGTGGGAAGCTCTCTTTTCAATCCCATCCCTACGATATTAAAAACTTGAGCCGTCGATCTGTGAAAGAGAGACATCTGGATCGTACACCCTAAGCAGTGTGTTTTGAGTTCCGACGAACAAACAACTGGCGCCAGTTAGTTCAATGGCTGGGATTGAAATACGTGCATGGCGACTTGCACAACAGCTGCGTGGGATGCGATTACCGGTCCGCCTGCTTTGGGCTTACGTGTGTGGGACCCACCGTTTGGACGGTTTTATAAAACTCCCTCGCGACATAGCAACATAACACCCGAATCCCTCCCCCTTACCTCTCTCTCTCTCTCTCTCTCTCTCTCTCTCTCATGTCGTCGTCTTCTTCATCTCGCTCTGCTTCTTCGGAAGAAGAAGAAGAGGAAGGAGGTGGCGGTGGTGGGGTCAGAGATCCGACGGCTGTCATTGGCCGGATCGGGGAACCGTCATCTTCACGGATGAGATCCAGCAACGGCGTCTGGCCGGAGCCGTTCGTCGAAGCTCTGGCGACTCAGGTCGCGATCGACGCCACTGCCACGAACGGGAGACTCGCCGCCGGCCCGGCGCTGGTCTCCGTCTTCCAGGTCAGATCTCTCTCTTGAAATTCTCCATAGCTTTTTTGCTTCTCTTTCAGCTGCTGCTGCTGATGTGGTACTCTTTCGATACTCTCTCTCTGAGTGTGGTTGTTGTTGTGGTCGATGTGGTTGTGCCAGTACTTGTTTTTTCGCACTGTTTTCGGATTTCGAGAAATCGCGTTTTGCTTATTTCTACTGCTAATGAATTCGCAGTCGAAATTCACTTCTTTCTTTTACTTCTCCTTTCTCGACCGGCGGCGGCGGGAACTCCAGCGCAGTTCGATACCGGGATCGCGCTACCGGATTGCGATCCCGGTATTGTGAATGCGAGTCGGGAATCCCGCTCACCGCCCCATGGACGGTGCTGGGCCCGTTTTTAAAATTTTTTATTTTGCATTCCATTCTTTTTCCCCAAATTGTTCAAGAAACGAGAAAGTATTGTATCTTTGCAAGATCGATTTGTTTTTCCATGAAATTGCACAGAAATGTTCCATTTCAGCTCCTAAAAAAAGGAATTTGGATAATTTCTTTTGATTTCTACTCTTTTTTTTTTTGCTTAGTTATTGATTTTCCGTACGTCTTTGGAAGTGTGAAAAGAGGTTTTTCATCGTTTCTCGATTTCGAGTACTTGTTTCTGTCTCTTTTTTTGGCGCGAACTCCAGATTCTTTTTTGGCTACTTTCAAATATCGGATTGAAATTTCTTGGATTCCTCTTTTGGCGCGTTTCTTGGAATCCAGAGCTTATTTCAAAAAATAAAAAAAAAAAGAAAAGAAAGAAAAGAAAACGAAATTTGATTGAGAGTTCTGTAATTTTTTTTTTCTTGTACTTTCTTTTCTTCGATTTTTTCGATTTTTTATTCAGAATTTTCTTGTTTTTTTTTTTTTTTTTGGATCTATTTTTCTGGTATATGTTATTGGATTTGTGGCTGAAAAACCTCAGAAATTTTTTTTTTTCCGTTTATGGGATGTTTTTGGTTGCTGTCCCTTTTGCTTTTTTCTTATTTGTCTGTTGTTCATTCTACTCCCTTCCACGGGCTTCATGTAGTGGGCCCCACCTGATTTGGCCCCTCACCAAATCATCAGGCCGTTCACATGTCAGATGCTCTTCCCTTTCTGTCAGTTTGATGTCCTCCCTGTTGATAGTCATATCAGACGATCGCAACCCTTGGATATTTTATTTTTTTTTTTTTTGTCTTTTTCTTCTTTCTACTTTTCCGTAAGTGGGCCCTGCCACCGGTGGGGACATCCGTGGATGCCCTATCACTTATATGAGACGATCGCAACCATTAGATCTTTGCTCCAGTTTTTTTTCATCAGCTGTCTCTTCATTCCATTGGTCCGTCTGATGCGGGCACGAGTAGCCCCCGTGGGGGCATCAATGTTGAATGCCACGTGGACGGCGGACAAGAGCCCACCATAGCTTCTGGTGTAGCCATGTCCAGGTACATCGCCGGTTTTCCTTAAATGGTGGTACAGGGGCTTTTCCATCATATATCATGACATTCTCCGGTCCTAGCTCCCGCGTGTAAGGATGCGCCGGATCAGAACCGTACACGTAGTGGGCCCCACCGTGGATGGCTCATGGTTAAGATCTCACCTGAAAAGGATGTGTTCCACGAGTGATCCATTGCAGTTCGGAACGAGTCCATCTGTTGGGCCCCTTCCGGTGTGTTTTGTTTTTCTTTTCAAGCGACAAGCCATCCAAGTCAGATTCCATTAGATGGACGGTCCTGATCCACATTCCGCGCCTCCACATGGACGGTGGATGTGGGTCCGGATTTGGATAGGGACAGCTGTCAGATCATTCCCTCTCTTAAACCGTTGTTTCTTTCCCTGTCTCCGGGCCTTTTTAAGCTCTCCCCTATTTTTTCTCCCTTGAGGTGATATATGAATATGATACTCAGCCTACGCATGACGCTTGATACACAGGCATTTAGAAATCGTACACGTATCATATATTAATAAAATAAGACGGACTAGATTGTCTAGCCCGCCGTCTCGGACTTACAAACCCAAGTTCATATTGATTGAACAATCCGCAACTCTGATTCCTGGACATTCGTTTGTGGAGAATAGGACCGTTGGATATTTTTCATTTCTAGGCATCCAATAAATGTCCACCAAATTTGGATTAAATGAGCTTAATTTTGGATTCATGATACATCTACCTGGGTACCATAATCTGGACGGTTTTGATTTGACTACTGGTATGCCGCTTTTGCAATTTCTAAGTAATTTCTATATGCCTGTCTGTGTACCATCCATCACTCTGCCAGAGTATCTCTTTCCTCTTTCTCTCCATTCGTTGCTTTCTTGCAATCTGACAACAGGCGTGATGTTTTCTACTCTTTTCTAACGTCCCTTTCTGCCCTCAGCTCTTCAATTTTCCTTGGTCCTTTTGACTTGGCCTTTTTCAATCTCCCGAAAATTTCCTTTCCAGATATCTATCTATGTGCTATCTTACGCACTCTGCCAATCCCACGACGAAAAAAGAAAACAGAAAAAACAAAAGATTTAAGAAACAATGTACAAATAAAATGCCCAACAAAGACGGCTATCTTAATCACATGTCTCTTTCTCATTTCCTCATTTGCTACAATGCGCACACTTGTGAATTGCACTTGGGTTCCTATTCTTTTACCTTTTGATGATGATGAGATGATATTACAAGTTATCGTTTTTCCTTTTTTTCGTTTATTTCCCCTTTTACCCTTTTGGTGTGGTGATATGACTTTTCCAAGCCATCTCTCTCCATCCCTTTTACCTGTTTGGACGAGCGGATGGATGGATGGATGGGATTGGACTGATGATTTTCAGAATGGTATCTGTCCTTTTTCTATTGTTTGGTTGGTGAAATGATGTTAGAAGCTATCTCTTTCCATGTTTAACGGCTTTTAATGGATGGTGAGATGAATGTTAGTACGTAGCAAACGTGAAAGGTCTTGTGTTTTGCTATTTTTACTTGCCACTATAAATATATATAAATGCATTTATGTGTTGATTGGTCCTATGATTATTACAATGAATGCTCAATTGCAACAAGTTGGATGGCTGAGATATGTTCCCTTTGTGATTAGTAACATCTAACCCATCCAAGATGTTGGATCCACCTTGGATGCTGCCTGGTGCGAAATTCAGTGGCCTGATCATTGGGCGGACCGAGACTCTACTTGGATAAGATTCTTGGCCATCCATTGTTTTCAACGGTATGGCCCATCCAGTGGTTAGTTAGCTAACTTATCTTACAACACATGCTGGGCCCCACCATGAATATGACCTGGCACAAAAAGTCAGGCCATCTGCTCATCATGATGGGCCAAGCTGTAGGTCAAGCTGTAGAAAACAAGGGACCACGAATGCTATCTGAAGTACAAAATCTATTTTCTCTCGGAGCAACGTTCATGTGGGGCCCATCTTTTGGACGGTTTCGTGCTGCACACACATGACATGTTGATACTGATGAGCAAGTTGGACTTTTACATTGCCATCTGACTAGTTGGATTCTAAGCACTCAATGGACTAACAATAACTAGGTCTGATTTCGTTGTTGTTATTATCGTGGTTCTTTTTGGTTTTATAATGATTTTCAGCTGATATTTCGAACCCTCTTTTCTGCATATTTTTCATCTTTTGGTTTGATGGGATAACATCAGGAGATGTCCTTTCTTTGTTTTTTTTTTTTTTTTGCCCCTAGAAATTGATGATTTAGATGATATTACAAGCAAACGCGTGTACTCTTATCCAAGACATTCTGACCAACCGACATGTACTTGATACGTACATGTAGTGATGATCAATCTCCACTGAGCTCCTTTCTTTGCATGGTCTAGATCAAGGTATATGCATGCCACATGTACACGGTTTGCATGCACATTAGGGGTGCAACTCAGACAGGTCGGGTTGGGGGTCAACCTGAGCTTGACCCCACCTTGAGAGGACCCAACCCACAATCCAACCTGACCTGAATTCCAACACGAGTTGCCCAACCTGAATTCCTTTATAGTCAGAACCCTAAACTGACTGATCCGATCCAAATACATATGATTATTCCCAACCCTACCTAACCCAACCTAGATTTGCCCACCTTAAGTCCAACCCAATTTCAAATCGTTAAGACTTTTCTAACCCTAACCTGACCTGGGGACCTTGTAAAACCCTCCAACCTGACCCAAAATCAGGTTGGGTCTGTCGAGTTTGAATTTAACCTAAGTTGCAGCTATGATTCCGCATAAAATATTATCAGTCTATCATGTAGCCCCTCAAATAGCATTTGGGTGTGCTATTTTTTGCTACTTTTTATCCCTGGGAAAATGGTGAGATAACAATACTGGCCATCTTTCTCTATCTTGCACCATTTAGGATGATGATAAGATTCATCACATTCCATTGTTTCCGTATCTTGTAACCCATTTAGAACGTGGTGGGATGATATTGCATCTCCCTCTTTCTTTTTCTTCCACCTTTAGATGGGGAAACAAGCCTCCTTTTTCTCCATGTTTGCCTTTTTTGATGGTCGGATGATATTCCAAGCACAGAGAAGCTTCCAGTCGTCTATCTTTAATGTAAAATAATGCAAGCTCACACATGGCTAGCTAGCTATGAAAAGCATTGCCAGTATCACATGGGTTAGATCCTATATAGTCCATTCATCATACTCCTTTAAAGTATCCCAATACCCCGGTGGTTCCATTACATGGTCTTCTAGGGCTGTGGCCCATCAGTTTCTTTGTTAGGTTCAACGCACCAAAAGTAAAGGGGCAACAATATCAGCACTCCATGAAAATGCATTTTCAAAAAAGGCTTGTTTGGACAACACCATCCGAAGGGGTTTTTGAGGCTAAACGCCTTCTTGATCCAAATAGTAGTTGATGTTATGCATTTGGATGCACTTAGCAAATGCTTGTCTCATCTCCCGCTCGACAAAATAGGCACTAAAACACCCGACTTATATGTCGAGTTGACCAGAAAAGCAGGCTTGACAATGCCCTGTCTGGAAACCTCCTTTTGAGGAAGTGCTTACAAATAGGCTCTAAAGCTTGTAGGGAAAAGCCAAGTGTTATCGATTCTTGGACCATATCGTCCTTTCAAGATAGGATTCATGATAAGGATATGTGACCCCTTGCTTGTGAAAAAGAAAACAATTTCCATAGATGTGATGCTTTCCGCCGAATGCAATAATAGAGCAACTTGTAGAAAACAGTTTTCCTCTCCAAGGCTTTCTTTAAAATAGCTCCTCAAATAACATTTGGGTTTGCTGTTTTTCCCTCTTTTCCTACTCAAAATAGCTCCTCAAATAGCATTTGGGAATGCTATTTTTCTTTCCTCTAAAATAGCTCCTCAAATAACAATTGGGTATGCTATTTTTCTTTCTTTTCCTCCTTTGGGAGACAGTGAGATCAGGGTGATGATAAGATTCATCGGAGTCCCACTTTTCTGAATCTCACAGCCTATTTTTGATGATGATGAGATGATATTATAGGATCTTTCATTATCTTCCTTCTTTAGAGGAAGAAACAAGCTATTTTTCCCTTGTGTTTACCTTTTTTCTGAATGATCCTAGCTCAGGGAGAAACTTCCAGTCTTCTACTTCTAATTTGTATTGTCCGGATGTGAGAGATGCAAATGCCCACGCACATAGCTAGCTACCCTGCAAAAAGCATTGCCATATCATATGGGCTTACATCCAATGTGGCCCAGTCATCATGATCCTATAAAGCACATCCCAATATAGTGGTTCTCATGACATGATCTGTTAGGGTTGTGACACATCAGTCTCTTCTTTACGTTCACTGCACCAAAAATAAAAGGGCAACAGTATAAGCTCAGGATGAAAATACAAAAAATAAAGCTTGCATGGAAAAGCTAAGTAAATCCTGGATCATGTCGTTGTGGACCAGACCCTTATTAGCAAAATTCCATTATTAGAGAAAAAAAAAAAAAAAAAAACTTCATAATTGATCAAACGTTTAAAACATTATATTTCTGAAGACATTAAAAAAATAAGTTTTTTTTTTTTTTTTTTCTCAAGAAAACTGAATTAAACCCTTTTTTTCATTAAAACATGTTTGATTCAAAATAGAAAAACTTCTAGAGCAATTTTTAAAATAGAGGATTACTTGAAAAGGAAGGATACATTATAGCTCATGCATGCAGACATTTTACTTATTCAGTTAAAGTTTTCAATTTTAACCATATTTATATATAATATCTACACACATATCTAGACAGCTGTTTTTTCCACAATATTTTTTCGAGTCCAAATGGCATTAAAACCCAATCTTTCACTCTGAATTTTTAGCGTTTTTGCTTTTTTACTGAACTTTTGACCAAAACATGAATATCTTCCGTTCCGGATTCTCGCTGCCTGCCGTTTTGAATCAGACATAGTTGTAGACAGTATAATGATGTCAGGATAGGATTCATGGAAGGGATATAGCAAAGGTGTAATGATAGGATCCATAGAATCCAGATTCGTGAGAAAGTCCAGGGTTCATTTGGCAAGGCCTGATCTTGCATGTGATACGGCTGCAAAGGCGGGCAGGTCACATTTATCCAGTTGTGGGGACTGCTGAGGAGTTTTCTAACTGTCCATTATCGTGGTGCACACGGATATATATAATGTGGGGCCTGCTTGATGGACAGCCCAGATATAGCCATGCAGTTCACAAATGGTGCTGCTGCTGAGCAGCCTTCACAGGTTTGTATATTGTTATAACTAAGAAGAGACTAAGCCACATTTGAATACAATAACATCAAAACAACCTAATGCTTTAGACATGTTTTCAATAACGTACATGAAATATGAAACCCAACTTGCAGGAATTGAAATCATGGTCACCCATCTCCGTACCGCCTCAATAGCAGCATCTGCAATGCGATCTGCTCCGTGACCAGGTCCACAATTGGCAGTGGATCACCAGGGAAAACAAAACATACAAAACCAAAGATGGTGCAGTGTTATCATCTGATAAAAATGTTGATCTCAAACCAAAATTCATAAAACAAGATCCTTAGTGATTTCCACCCTGTTTTGTAGGTAGTCGACCTTGCAATTGGCTTTGCAATTAGAACTGGTTCTCTCCCAAATCGCCAAACAGTGTTTTTGGCACATTTGATTGCCCTACCAAGAAACAGGAAAAGAAAAGAAAAAACATACAAAACTAAGACAATTTAAAGCATCATGCCGTTCTGATCAAATGACAATTTGGGTAGACACCCATAAAAACAAAAAGCAGTTATCAGGTTTGGTACATTGTACGTTCCTATTGAAATAATAGAGAAATGATGTCGAGGGGTAAGCGTATCGATACCTTTCCATGCACCTTGTTGCATTTGGTCATGTTGGTGTTGAAATCACCCATCTGGACCATCCATTAGATCCAGTCCACTCTTCATAGGCTCCTTTGAAAAGGAGCCTATGAAGATAATTGATCAAATGCTTCAAAACTGTAAAGTCAATAGAATGCAAAAAATGGATGGACAAGATTTCTTTAAGAAGATATGTGCAGTCACCAATGTTTAGGGCCATTGGATTGGTGTGAATTTTGCAAGGTAGGAGATGAATTGTGGACTGAACCTAATGGATGGTCTAGATAGGCGATGCAGATGTCATTAACTCGAAATGCAACCAGGTACGTTGGAAAGTTTACATACACTGACCCACTGATCCCAGTACATTTTTCAAAATAATACCTCTCTTTTTAACGTGTATTTTTGCATCGATCTTTTCGTTATGGTATCAGCCCATTGTTTTATAGTACTCGTTGCATTTGGAAATGCTAGTTAATTAAGGTGCAACCCACATGCCTGTTCACGTGTCTAAACCTGCCCTCATTTACTCATATTTGTAAAATGGGCAGACTGTGTTTCCAGCTTCTTTACTAAATTACCAAACACTCCCTCAGTATTACTTCCCTGAGTTCTCACCTCTTCACGCCAGCCCTACCTCTAATTTTGCTAATTAGTCCTATCTTACCCCCATTGCTTGAGAAGGAATGCTAATATTTTTTATTTATTCCTATAATAGTATTCTACAAGTCCCAATCTTCTATTAGTCATTGTGGACTTTGTACAAATATTGTGTGGGGCCCACCTGGGTGTGTGAATAGGAGGATCCAACCTTTCCATCAAGGTTGCTCCTCTATGAAATTTGAATGCCCCAAAAATAAGGCCGATCCAACCAACATGAACAATCATATGAGACACAAATTTGAGGTTTTTGGATGGTTGTCCATTGTTTTCAATAGTGGGCCATTGTGTGTGTATTCTAGTTTGCACCCTTGTATAACCTCTTATGATGAATCGAAATCATCTACAACACCAGCTTGAATTGTGTGGGCCCACCATGCTTTATTTGTAAATCCACTCCGTCCATTAGGTGAGAACTATTGTTTTATTTGTACACAAAAAATCAGCTTAATAAAAGCTCTGGTGGGTGAAGTAGAAGTTGATTGTAGATGAAATCCACATATATTAACTTAAGAGAAACATACAAATACACACACACACAAACATTATTACATATATTTCCACACTTCCCCTCAAGTTGGAGCATGTGTATTGATCGTTCCCAGCTTTGACCATATACATAGAATATAATGGTGATCAACATGGACCATTGCTCCTCTTCAAACACAACATGGCAAGATAGAAGATCTCGAGTGATGGTTATCTGTATAATGTAGCTTGAACTTTCTTCGTATGTGGAATCTTCTCTTCAAATGGGAAGCCATAACCAAACTCGACAACCATCGAGTCATTGAACCATTATTCACATGTTAATCCCTCTCACAAACACGTGCAACCTTGCACAACAAATGAGTGATATACACTCACCACACTTGAAAGGATACATACGCAATGACATATGAAGATGCATGTGCAACATTATGTGTGTGAATTAAACCCACAACCAACAACAACTGTCTAATGAAGGAAGAAATGATGAACGAAAAAAGGAAAGCTGAACTAGTAGAAATCTTCCATGTCAAGTTGGGTCAAACATCATGTCAAACAGTTTGTGGGTAGTACCTCTCACAAACAGCACTAGTAGAAATGATTATACATCTCATTTCAAAGCCTCACAATAGTAGAACACGAATGCACAAAGAGATTCCAACAAAAAATTCAAAAACAAGAGCCGACGACACTAATTTTTCACAAAATAAAAAATAAAAAATTGTAGCACACCCCAATCTCAATGAAACTTCGAGATTATTGTTTCTGGTGATTGTACATGATCAACCGCACCTGCTTCATGTAGAAAATGTGCCTCAAAAACCTTCAGAAAAACAACATAGTAAGAAAACTAAAACACGGGCTTTTCAACTTTTCTCTATTTTCACTGAAACACTACAAAAAACTTTTACAAAAATTACAGAAAAAACAACAATATTCTTCTAAAATCATTGTCTTTCATATTTTATAATTCAGTGGGCCACACTATTGTAGGCTACGATGGGTCCACAAATCGCCCTTCTGCCGAGTAGAAGTTGATTGTAGAAGAAATTTATAGGAGTGGAAAAGAAAGGGTAGAGAGAGAGAGAGAGAGAGAGAGAGAGAGAGAGAGAGAGAGAGAGAGAGAGAGAGAGAGAGAGAATAGGGCTAGGGCAACTTATGTTGTGTATGTTCTCTTGATCCACACACAAACACTATTACATGAATTTCCACGGCCCACACTTATGGGAATCAATGTAGAAGTCTCCTAAAACCTCTGAGGCCACTCGGTGTAGCTTGTTTGATATTTGGATCACACTAATTTTTTATCCTTGTTAGTTACACCCAATTAATAATTTTGATGAAAGATACACACCATAGTGTTCCCATACAAAAACCTATGGTTAGCATCCCACCCGCATTGTTCCATGTGTTGTGGCCGCCTGAGTTGTGGATCTCCTTCATTTTTTTGTCCTAGGTTCAATGAAGATAGAACCCTAAATAGAACCCTAATGGACCGAGTGGATTTTACATATACAATAGGTTGGGCTTAGAAAGTTGGGGTGTTGTGCGCTACAAGAAACAAGTGTTGTAGAGGATTCGGGTCCTCTTACATAGGGAGATGATAAGACAAGCATGGAATGGGTTTTGATTAAAGGTGTTCTGTATCGATAACGGTGGCCATAACAGTCACCACCGTTGCCGATACGGGTATCAGCCGATATGGTGGCATAACGATCGTAACGAGTCCTGTAACGGTTGAAAAAAAAATTGCCCAAAAAGTTCTGAAAAAATATTTAGAAAATCTAGAATAATATAAATATTCTAAATATATATTGATTTAAAAAAAAAAAAACATGTTTACGATAGCGTAATGGTCCACTCTTTAGTGAAAATGTTGTATCTGATTGTCTTGTGAATTTGTGAACATGGTTATATGTCTCTAATATTTACACATCACAATCGTGCGTTAGAACTAGAAATCGGAAAAAAACATAAATACCACTTTAAAAAAAAAAGGCTATTGAAGTTTATATTCGCCCAAATCGCTTCAATCTACGGTTTTAATCCCAAAAAAATATAGTAAAAGTAGTCGAAGTATATTCTAGAATAGTTTAAGAAAGTTTTCGAAACAAGAAAAGTGGAATAATGAAGAGAAAAATGAATTTAAATGGAAGAAAAAATATGGCCATTTTTTCGTTACAGGGTAATGGTGTATGCCCTGTAATAGCCTATACAGCCCACATAACAGCCGATATAGTCTCAGAAAATCAGTTGCACTTTTTCGTCCCCATATCGCGTAATGGTCATGACCGTTACCTATATATATCGGCCGTTACAGCCTTAATGTTATGTGATGTAGAGTGGGGACGTGGACTCTTTCATGTCCAAGGTGGATTAGAGAAGAGGCCCAATCGGAGGCAGAAGTCATTAAGACTGTCAGAACCTTAAAACAGACATATCTCGCAAACTGGAATGAGTTACTTGACGTACCATATATGATTCTGGGGTAGGACGAAGTACTTTAGCTAACCAACCCGGCTATGCCGAGTTGCCCATGCCGAATTTGTAGGATTCCATTGCATCGATGGTCAAATTCCATGTTTATTTCCGTTTTACCATTTTTAGTAAGTTTTAGTTTGACTATAACTCTTCATCCATTGGGCTTTAGGAGTTGTCTATCATTAAAAGTGTTTATAAAAATTAAGAGAATAACGTGATTAAGCCACATAGGACACTTTTTTTTGTAGCAAGTTACGAATTTTAAGGAGTTTTAGTTATAGTTTAATTACTAAACTTATTCCAAGTCTTGGTATCCCTATTTAGAGGGTTGTAGACCATTTATTTCATCTATCAATATTCAACAAGTTTCTTTCATATATTTTAAAATTATTTCTAGTTCCTTTACTCGTGGATTTGAGAAGTCTTTACGAGAAGTCCAGAAAAGCTTCACGAATTTATAGTCCTTGAGGAGGTCGATCATATTAGATATCATTGAGGAAGACGGTGATCGACCTCATCATGTTCATCCCTGCCGAACACCTTGGTTTTGATAGCGTCGGGTGGCCCATGTACCATAGCTTTCGTACCGGGTGGGTTTTTCACATCAAATTACGTTTTAGATTCTGATATAAGCTGTCCATATTATTGATTCCACGCTACATGGGCTATACTCACCGTCTACTCGGGTTGATTTGAGTCCACTATCAGTCTGATCTTGGATCAATTGAGATCGGTCCAATATTAAGTGTTACCTGATGCATCAACGATATTCATCGTCCTGTCGGCTTGGATTGTTTGAAATCTGTCCACTCGCTGTCTGATTGATTGAGATCAGTGCACCGTCCGTCTGATCTGCACATGCGGATCGATTAAGGTCAGTCTAATATCAGTGTTAACATGACGTATAAACCATATTCACCGTCTGATCTATCCAGTTGAGAACAGTCCAATCTTCGATGTTGATCAGTAAATAGCCTAAAATACAGATCTCTCGATCAATCCCAAGTGTCTGATCCATGCATAGATGAAATAGTCATCCAATGGAAATAACGAGCACATAGGTTGATTGATCCAATGGACATCAGATGGATCATTGTTCTAAAACTCTGTGGGGCCACCTACGTTAAGAATCATACCGTCCTTCCAATTGTATCAGTTGCGTCCATTTCCCTCCACCTTCTCATCAATTGAGATGATACCAGTTGATGGACATCATCCAACAATCCCTACTGTATAATGTGTCCAGGTCAAATAATCGGGACATTGCAATGATCATCTCAACCGTTGGTCAATCAACCATCAGATCAGGTCACAGCAGGGGCCAAGCAAAATGGGCGGAGTCACCCAAACTGAGTGATTGGACAACACCCCGTAGATGGGCATGTCGATTTCAAATCGGATGATAGAGATGTATACACTCCTCTTAAAACAAATGCAGGGAGGGACACTTCGCTAGGACCAACGCTTCTTTATTCTCTCATTGGAAATGAAAGGGGGAGACAAAGACCCTATTAAAGCAAAGCTTCCATGGCAGCTCTCTCTCTCTCTCTCTCTCTCTCTCAATGATCTTTTTTCAAACCTCTCTCTTGAGCGGATTAGATGCAGCCCTGGGTGATCAGTCAACAGAACAGATGACCGCAAATCTGGTGTCAAACCATGTCCAATGGGAGGCACCCACCACGATTCCCTCTCCCACTCTCTCTTGGAATGAGGGTCACCATCATGAAGAGAACCTTGCCAATAAAGTCTTGTCCATCGATCAGATGGGTCACACATATTGCATGTGTAGGATAATCTTGTTTCAAACTGTTCGGAGAGAGGCGCTCAGTACTCTCTCTTCCCCCAATGGAATGATGGCCACCATCATGAAGATAGCCATGCCAATAGGTCTTGTCCGAAGATACATGTTGCATCTGGAGTAGGCAAATCTTGTTAAAACTGTAGATTGAGGCGCCCACATGGATTCCCTCCCTCTCTCTCTCTCTATTGCGTAATGATAGCCACCACAGTCAACATAGCCATGCCAATAAAGTCTTATCCATTGATTAGACGTGCCACACATGTTGCACGTTGAGTAAGCAAATCTTGTTAAACCGTCCAACGACTCTCTCTCTCTCATAGAATGATGGTCACAATCATGAAGATAACCGTTGCCAATAAATGGTCTTGTCCGAGTGATCGGATGCACCACACGCTGCATGTGGAGCAGGCAAGTCTTGTATCAAACCATTCATAGTCTCTCTCTCGGAATGATGGGCACCATCATGAAAATAACCACATCATCATGAAAGTAACCACGCCAATAAATATTCTTATCCGTTCATCAGATGGGCCATGCATGTTGGATGTGAAACAGGAAAATCTTGCTTCAGACCGTCCAGAAAGGTGCCGGCCTAATGATTTGACTGACTAGAGGCTTGAACATGGTCCATTTACGTCGGGTCCACTGAACGCGGATTTCCTGCATAAGCCTTTCGCAGGAAGTTCCTGCATTGGAAACTTAGGTGGGGCCTATTGTGATCTTTGTGAGAAATCCACCCCGTCCATCCGTTTTGTAAGATTATTTTAGAATATGGACCCAAAAATGAGACGATCCAATACTCAGATGTGCCTAAAAGGTGAGGATTGAACGTCCACAGTTGAAATATTCATGGGCCATAGAAGTTTTGAATCCGGGTAATATTTGTTTTCTCAGTTCATCCCAGTAGGAATGACGTTGTGAACGGGTATGGATGGAATTTAAACATCTCTCAACCCAGGGAGGTTTCAATGGTAAGAATTTTCCTACCCACCTATTCCTTTAGCGAGGTATACTTGAGTCTTTGATCATGCTCACTTTTGATATCAAGTCCTAAAATGAGCTTAAAAAACGGATTGACGGGTAGATATCTCACAAACATCACGGTGGGCCCCACCTAGGTTTCCAGCGCAGGAACTTCCTGCGAAAGGCTTTCGCAGGAAATCCGCGTCCAGGGTCCACCATGCGCACCATCTCTTGTTTCTTGTCCTGCGAAGTGAGGGTGTGCGTGTAGATTTTCCAGTCTCACACTGACCTTTACACGCATCACGGGGAAACATTCTTGCAATTGCGTGGGACACATCTGAGCGGTTCATAAGGTGGCCCCCACTTTGAAGATGGACATGTGGTCAGCCTGATGAGGTCACCTCATTCCACGGCCGAATGTGCGTGTACAACTGCGGGTGGGGACCACCAAACCCTTCGATTCTCATTCCAGGCCGTTATTTTTACTTATTAAAAAAGGGCGGGGGCTCTTTATCTCTTCTTTTGATTTTGTTTTCTTTTTTCAAAAAAGCCATCTTCAGTTCCTTGAATGTAACAATATGTGTACATCCGTACATCAAAGCCGTCCCTTTACCTGTAATATAATATAGAAATAAAGAGGAATTATTTGCTACTCAGGCTCCGCATGACACTCGATACGTAGGCACTCAGGACTTGTACACGTGGCATATATTAACTCAAATAAAAAGAATAAATGTGCAGATCACCCTCTCCAAGTCGCAATCTTAACATCAGATTTGCTTGAACAATCCTAATTTCTGACTAGTGGACGCTTGTTGGTGGAAATATTACCATTGGATTAAAAAAATAATAATAATAACTGTCCAATCTCTACCTATACGATATTCAAATGATCAGATGACCTTAATTATCGATTCATGACACATATACAGTTGTTATCATAATTTGGATGGTTTAGTTGACTAATTATATACCACTCATGCAATTTATAAGTAAATTCTAAAGTGCCCGCGTATCATCCACTGCACTCTGCAAGAGTAACAAGGTATTTCTCATATATAAAATCCCACCGCACCGGAATCGATGACTTTTGTCGTCTTCCTTCGAGTCCCTTTTTCCACTGATGGGATGTGAGTACTCCAGGACAAATCGCGTCAGGTACTCCACGTTGCAGCGATGGCAGAGAGTGTCTCACATACGCAGGAAAGGTAGTAGGTTCTTTAAATACGGAAACCTTCCCATGAACCTGGTCGCATTGGAGTCGTTGGCATCCGCTTCTCCTATCTAAACCAGATGGACGGATGGATGGACAACAGTATGGTTTAAACCAACCAGATAGTGGCATGTAGATGGATGGACAAGATCTTTGTAGAAGATGGGAAGCGAAGATAGGTCCGTTCTCCCATAATTTGTACCTTAATAAGGACCGTTGGATTGCTGAGTCTAGTGGAACCTGTGGACGGTGTAGATAGGTCTAGGCGCGCTAGCCTGCTAGATCCTAAAAATTATAACTTAGTGGGCCCAAGTAGAGACTGATCCAGCGGTCCAAGTTGTCTCGGTCTGTGTTCCGTCGTGTAACTATCCAAGCCGTAGAAATGTAGGACCCTGCTGGAGATTTGGCCCACATGACGATTGGTGGGCACCCGGAGTTCCAAAACTGTTCAACTTGGGAATTTATCAACCAAAATGTGACTGCCGAGACCATTTCAACAGGTCAACGATGTCAGTTTCTTGGCCATTTCACATCTGCAGTGGCGCCCACTATCCGGACAAACTGGATTGATGCACACGCATGCCACCTTAACGCATGCTCTATATTCCCACCCATCCTCCACCCATGCTCAATATTCAAACAACCAGTTGCTCTAAAAAGGTTGAGCCGTCAGAGCAGTCAGATAATGGTGAATCAATGTAGGTTGGGTGACTTAAACACTCCCACACGTGTGGAGTGGAACTCTGCACCGGAACGTATTAATGTGGAACATATTAACGTAGAATGAGTGACTTCAACACTCTTCCACACGTGGAACTCTGCACGTGAACATATTAATGTACGTCGAGTGACTTCAACACTCCCACACGTGTGGAACTTATTGTGCAAGTGTTAAGGTGGCGCAGCGGAACGTAAGGTAAGGCAGCGCACAGGAGGGACGTTATGAGGTCCATCACGGTCTTCCTCTTGGAATAATTACTTCGAATCCACGGATCTCTCTAGACTCACAAAACTTTCTCTAATCCACAAGGGATCGAAGCATAAATAATTCATAATAAATATGAAATAATTTGATTGATGATAAAAAAAACCAAATTACAACTCTTTAAATAAGATCATCAAAGTTAGGATAGAGTTTTAGACTTAAACTATGACTCAAACACCCTAAAAACGTGACTTTCTATAGTAGTAAACTTACTATTTATAGACTACCTCTATTCCTAACAAACTTCATGGTTTTCAGCCAAAAATAATAAGCGTGCAATTACTTTTCTAAGCCTTTTTTATGTTGGGCACGACTTCTGCAACTCAAAGGATCAAAAGTTTTATTTAAACTGAAACTTACTATTTATAATAAAAACTAAACTAAACAGAACTTGATTTCCCCGCCCATAGGCCAGACTTGATTTTCCTAACCCCCTAAGAAGCTCGAGCCGTCAGAGGATGGTGAATCAATGTATACTGAGGGATTTCACGGGAACATATTAGGCAAGGGTGGAGGGGTGGAGGGACAACTCATAATGGGCAAGGGTGTGGAAGCAATTTTGCCTTGGATGCTTGGGACCCAATTGAGATTGTGTTGTGTGTGTGTGTGTGTGTGTGTGTGTGTGTGTATATATATATATATATATATATAATATATATATATATATATATATATATATATATATATATATATATATATATATGAGAGAGAGAGAGAGAGATGCTCACACACAACTAGTTGTGCCTAAGTAGTTGGCATGTGAGGTCCACCACAGTACCTGTTCGAGAAAGTTGTCTCATTTTCATGAGATCCCTCACAAGATTAAGTTGATCCAACTATCAGGTGAGAAACATCATAGAAAACTATGAATAACCACTCGAAAATCTCCACACTCATGTGGGCCATTCCTTTTCATGGTTGGATCGACCTGATTATTGGGGAATTTCATTTTCATGATAAGACAGCCTTGTTAGATGCGAGCGAGATGTCATACAAGCACCATGGTTGCTCCACACACCAACTAGTTGCGTGTGAGCTTTGTGTATAATATTATTAATACTAGAACTAAATGAACCTAACTTGACCCGACCTAAATTAACTGGATCGGTGGAGGACCCAGCCAGCCCATGTAGTGAAACCAAACCTGACCTGATTCCTCAACGGATCCAAGTTGGACCCGGATCCATTTGATGCCCACAGGTCCAGGTATCCATTGATAGCCCTTGTAAAGAACACTGTGCAATCATGACCTCTTCAGCACAAGTAACAAGCGCCCTTCTAGTTATGTTTTTGACGATTGCATCCATTTATACATCTTACCAGATTCCTGATTGTTGTAAACATTATTTGTCTGAATAATAATTTAATTGTTATGTGTTGAGCTGAGTCAATAATAGATTTGTCAGTCGTTGAGTTGACCCAGAGCTAGTCACTGAGTTCAGTCAAGTTCTTAGGTTTCCGAACTAGGCTCTGATATGATATTTTCTGATCAATTACAGAGAAATGAGAAACCATAACCCTAACATGTGCACAACCTTTTGAACTATGCCTAGAATTTTCTTAGCAGTGCACAAATTCTCACACCTTAGGAAACATAAATGGCTCGTTGAAAGAGCGTAAGATACCATACATTAAAAGTCATGTGCACGTGTCAAATATGAGCCATGAACAAACCCTCACCTCACATGTTAAAATCAAGTATGGACTTTTAGGCATCCACAGGTCCACATAACCATTGCCAGCCTTAGTAAAGGATGTAATTTTTTAACTAGGCCTCCGAGGTAGAAGTGAGCGCATAACCAGTGCCCCACTAGTTGTGCATGTGACAGTTGGAGCTATTTATCTTTCTTATTGATTCTTGATTATTCTAGACGGTATTTCTATATGAATATGATTAATAATTTAATTATTATGTGTCAACCTGAATCATGAATTGATTTGTCCAAGTCTCCAATTCACCTGAGTGCATGGTTGATTATGCTCAGAACTTTTCTGATTAGTTACATTGCGACTTAGAAATAACATGTACTGTAACATCATACTTCCAAACCTAGTTTGGGAAGTGAATTGCTTGTAACCAAGGATGGTTATGGGAATCCCCTAGACGTCCACATGCCAAACGTGGGCCGAAGAGTGAATAGGGCAGAATAGTCATTTCACCCAAGAGATACTTCACTTCTAACTAGAGGGCCACATCTGACACGTGCTAACAAGTGCATACTCGGCTTTTTCATTAGGGGTCGTTTGGCACCATGGATTTGAGGGAATTCGAGGGTATTCCAAATCCACGGGATTCCAAATCCTAACTTTTGGTGAGTTTTGCAATCCCCGTCTTTTACATGGATTTCCAATCCTCTCCTTCTTTTGCTCATTTTTAAAGGCACAAGAGTCACAGGTGTAACAAGTGTCACTAGGCTACTAATTTATTGTGCACATGACCTACTGATGATATCCCAACAATCAATAATCAAATTATCAACTACATCACTAAAATTGCTTCAATAGAATGATCTGAGCAGTCCAAACATTGTCCATGTAAATTAACGATTAAAAATAAGTGGTTAGTAGCTCGATTGTGATCCTATGCTTGTGACCCATCTGAGGTTTGGAATTTCATCATTTTCGGCCAACATGAATATTTCAATGGGCTTGTTACAATCATTGTATCAAATATCACATAGGTACACTAATTAGGGATATTAAAGTTAATTTTAGTAATTAAATTCAAACTCTTGCAAATATGCTACATAATTTAAGTGCATAGCTACTTTTGGATTATAGGGGATTCCAAATTTAGGGTTCTAAACACAATTGGAGAATTTTGAATATAGCGTATGTCAAATCCAGCGGATTCCAATCCAAGTATTCCGAATCCACGGTGCCAAACAAGGCCTTAGGCTACTTTGGGGTTAAGGGGGAATTAGGCTACTTTAGGGTTACATGGGATTCCAGTGCGGACCAGACTTTTTCATTAGGCTACTTCGGGTTAAGGGGGGTTCCTATGCACAATGGGCTTTTTCATTAGGCTACTTCAAGGTTATAGGGGATTCCTATAACCACGGGTTATAGGCCTCCTTAGATGGGATTAGGTGGGATGGAATTGCATTTGTGACGCAGGGGAGGACGTGAGGTCGAGCACCGTCTTCCTCAAGAGGATAAATATTCCGAATCCACGGAACCTCTCTGGACTCCTCACAGAGACTTTCTCGAATCCACGAGAAAAGAGAGTAGGAAATATAAATAAATTCTAATAAATTTGAAATAGATTAAAAAAATTGATAATCCTCTAATGCGTCTCTTTACACCATTAATAAAGAAAAAAATAAACTAAAATTCGTAATTACCAAAAATAGCAAAATTCTAACTCTAATAAAAATCCTAATTCTAATAAAACTCTTCTAAGGCCTAGTTTCTAAAAATAAAAATTGCAAATAAACTTTCTCTAGAAGAGTCCTAGTATAACTAAAAGTTATTTTTAAAAGGAAAGAAAATCTAAAACTCTAAAAATATTAAAAAATCGAAATTACTAAAAATAGTAAAATTTTCCTAAAAATTCGTTTTTGAGTTGAAAGCGCGTGTTTTCTGACGAAACGGACAGATGCGACCCACTTTGTGGGTCAGTTCACCTCAGATGGCCCGTTTCAGTAAAGATTGATAGCTTGTGCACCCCGTAACGATACCCGGATCAAAAGTTATGGTCAATTTACGGTCCATCTTCTTTTGGCCCAACCATGCTAGGAACGTATCTGTGACACGTTTTACATCAGACTCCTCCACTTGAAAAAAACTCGTCCTCGAGTTACGCAAGAGACTTGGCACATGAGTCTGAGATAACTTCCGACGTCGATGTTCATTAGCTCTTTTTTTGTACTTGACATTAAGCTCTTGAGTTGACATAATACATGTACTCATGCTTTCCTTGACTTGACTAATATCGATTAGTTCTTTCACATCTGCCTTCAAGATCTCATATTTTTTCTGATAATGTGGACAATTAGGCGGACTTGCCCCTGAGACGGGATCAACGTGATTTTGTATATCTCGTATGGGAGGTAATTTATTAGGGAGTTCATCGAGCACAACCCTCTTGAATTCCTGCGATACTGGTTCTAAATCCTCTAAGATATTCACAGGCTCCACATATTTTTTCTTTTCAACTAATGGATATATATTTCCTGTTTCCTCATATTGTTTAACAAAGGCCTGTTCAGTGATGAGATATTGTTCCTCCACTTTAGAAGTCTTGGGTTGGTTCTCCATTCCTATAGAGGTCACATATTCGCCACTGATGAATCCTGTGGTCTGTTGCAACTCTGTTTTGATGAAATCGTTTCTCGCGGACCAATAATAGGATTTTTCTGCATAACCTTTTACTGATCGACTATCTTGATAATAATTTTGGTTTTGTTGGAATAATACCTGATCGTAATCTCGAGGGAGGAATCGCATGCACAATAACTTCCTCATCCGCGAGCACGTGCGGATTGACGCCTTCATCTGTCTCGTCCGCTCGAGTTGAAGTTGTTCCCACCAATCTGAAGCTCTGCCCGACAACTTGTAGGCCACGAGTTGAACCTTTTTTTCTTCTACGATGTTCATGTAGTCGAAGAAACGTTCGACTTCAAACAACCAATCGAGGAAGTCTTTGAAGTAGAGTGACGCAGGGGAGGACGTGAGGTCGAGCACCGTCTTCCTCAAGAGGATAAATATTCCGAATCCACGGAACTTCTCTGGACTCCTCACAGAGACTTCTCGAATCCACGAGAAAAGAGAGCAGAAAATAGAAATAAATTTTAAATAAATTCGAAATAGATTAATCAATCCATAAAAACGAGTTACAACCCTTTAAATAAGGGTACTAAGCAATGGGAAAGAAATTAGAATCAAACTACAACTAGGACTCCTAGAATTCGCGACTTACTATAAATAGTAAACTTACTATTTATAGACGGTCATGATGTCTACTAGTGCGCAAGGTTTTCGGCCAAAAATAGTAAGTGTCCTATTTGGCTTCGTCAACCTGTTCTCCTAATTATTCTAAGCTCTTTTCATGTTGGGCGCAACTCCTAAAGCCCGACGGATAAAGAGTTATAAGCAAACTAAAACTTACTATTTATAGTAAAAACGAAATTGAAACAGGGAAACGACCGTGAAATCAGGGGTTTCTCGCAATTCCGAGCGTCGCAACCCGGCGTAGCTGGGTTGGTTGGCTAAAGTAGCTCGTTCTACCCCAAAATCATATATTTTTCGTCCGCTAACTCATCCCGGATTGCGAGATACGCCTGATTTAAGGTCTGATGGTCCAGATCACTTCTGTCGCCGACCGGGCCTTTTCTGATCCATCTTTGCCATGTAATTGTCCGCGACCCGCTCTACATCAGTCTCCTCCACTTCAAAAGAACTCGTCCTCGAGTTATCATTATGCGCTGGTTCATGATACTCAGTCAGGTCCGCGACATTGAAAGTTCGTGAGATCGCCATATCATCTGGAAGATCAACAACATAAGCGTTGTCATTGATCTTTCGGATGATTGGTACCGGTCCAATCTTTTTATTCTTCAACTTGTTGTACGTTCCTGTCGAAAATCTTTCTTTGCGCAGATGGACCATTACTTGGTCGCCCACCTCAAACACTTTCTGTCGCCGATGCTTGTCCGCTTGCTCCTTGTACTTTTCGTTCGAGGCATGTAGCTTGTTCTGTACCTCCGCATGAATGCCCATGATTTTGTCTGCCATATGATCTGCTGCAATGCTCATACCTGGGAGCTTGGGCAGAGGGACCAAGTCTAGTGTATGGCGAGGTACTCGTCCGTAGATAACCTGGAACGGGGATTTTCCTGTCGAGCGGTTCACCATGTTGTTGAATGCAAACTCCGCTTGAGACAAGGCCAAATCCCACTGCTTCGGTTTTTCTCCTGAAATACATCGAAGGAGGGTTCCCAACGTGCGATTCACAACCTCAGTTTGACCGTCAGTCTGTGGGTGGTACGCGCTGCTGAACTGAAGGCGTGTATCGAATCGAGTCCACAAAGTCCGCCAAAAGTGGCTTATGAACTTCGTGTCACGGTCGGAAGTAATAGTCTTGGGAACCCCGTGTAGCCGCACAATTTCTCTGAAGAATAGATTCGCCACGTGTGTTGCATCGAGAGTCTTCTTGCATGGAATAAAGTGCGCCATCTTGGAAAAACGATTTACTACCACGAACACCGAATCCATGCCGCGTTGTGTTCGTGGGAGACCAAGCACAAAGTCCATAGATAAATCCTCCCAAGGGCCGTCAGGCACGGGTAACGGGTGTAGAGGCCCGTATTATGAGATTGCCCCTTGGAAGTCTGACAAATAAACAGCGTTGGACTGCCTTTCCCACATCACGTACCAATTGCGGCCAGTAATACCGTTCTTCCACAAGAGCTCGCGTCTTGTCTCGCCCAAGGTGTCCACTGAGGCCACCTCCATGTAGCTCTTGGATTATCTGTTCCCTTAGCGAACTCTTTGGGATACATAGTCGATTTCCCTTAAAAAGGAACCCGTCTTGTATATGTAAGTCACCGGGGTGACCTTCCTGACATCTAATCCATGCGTCCTTGAAGTCGTCGTCGTCGGCATATATGTCTTTGAGGCGATCGAACCCGACAACTTCATTGCTCATAGTGACTAACAAAGTTGCACGACGACTCAGCGCATCGGCTACTTTGTTCTGTTGCCCTGACTTATGCTTTAGCACGAATGTGAATTCCTGCAAAAATGAGATCCATCTAGCATGCACACGGTTAATGTTAGCTTGACTATTAATAAACTTGAGGGCTTGATGGTCCGTATAAAGTATGAATTCCCTTTGAATCAAATAATGTCGCCAGTGTCGCAGTGCCTGGACCACCGCGTACAACTCGATCTCATATGTAGACCACTTCTTGCGTGCATCACTAAGTTTCTCACTGTAGAAGGCTACCGGCCTACCTTCTTGAGACAAAACTCCCCCAATCCCGACATATGAGGCATCACATTCGACTTCAAACAGTTTGTCGAAGTTGGGAAGTACAAGAACCGGGGTCGTGGATAATCTGCGCTTGATTTCGGCAAAGCTCCTGTCGGCTTCGTCAGTCCACTGAAACTGCCCTTTCTTCATGCAATCTGTGATCGGTGACACAATGCTACTGAAATTTTTCACGAACCGACGATAGAATGTCGCTAGTCCATGGAAACTTCGTACTTCATGAATATTTTTGGGAACCGGCCATTCTCTGATTGTCTTCACCTTTTCCTCATCCACTCGAATGCCCGTGGATGTAACCACAAAATTCAGAAACAATAGGCTATCAGTCATGAAGCTACACTTTTTAAAATTGAGGTACAATTTATTTTCAGTGAGCACTTGAAGGACTTTCTTGAGGTGCTCCATATGGGTGGTTTCGTCTTGACTGTATATCAAAATATCATCAAAATAAACCACAACGAACTGTCCAATGAAAGGTTTCAGAACTTGGTTCATCAACCTCATGAATGTGCTAGGCGCATTAGAAAGACCGAAAGGCATGACCATCCATTCGTACAATCCTTCCTTGGTCTTGAAGGCTGTTTTCCACTCATCACCCGGCCGTATTCGAATCTGATGGTAGCCGCTCCTTAAGTCCAATTTAGAGAATATTTTTGCTCCCTCTAGCATATCCAACATATCATCCAACCGTGGTATAGGAAACCTGTATTTTATGGTGATCTTGTTGATGGCTCGGCTGTCGACACACATGCGCCAACTCCCATCTTTCTTGGAGTTAGCAGAGCTGGTACAGCACATGGGCTCATGCTTTCTCGAATAAGACCCTTACGGATCAGTTCCTCCACTTGTCCCATTGTTTCGCTGACCTTCTTGATCCAACCGATTGTATATGGAGAGGGATGACGCTCTTTTTCAATTGCAATTTTCCACCATGCCCCTGGAGACAATGTTCTCGCTGCTTCCACTGTCAATGATCACATCACAAACCTTTCGATTCACCGTACACCTAGTGCGGAAGATGTTATGCCGCTGTGGATGCACTTCTTTTCTTGGCGCATATAATAGCCGCCTCACGACGAGCGACTCGCCGTGATCCTGCTGAACCCAATCTGAATCATCTACCTCGTCCTCAGCGGTATGCTCCTGTTCTTCAATATCTGGATCTTCATAAGCGTTATCAGCACTACCATCATTAATGGTGAGGTTTGCTACTTTTCGCTGGGGACAAGTATTTGACAGGTGGCCGGGCTGGCCACAACGATAGCAGTTGTTGGGCCTTGGCCGAGCATAAGGGTTCGGGATTGTACTTGTGCCAGCAGCAGTCGATACGCCCCTTTGGGGTCTAGCTTGCCCGCTTCCCTGATCTCGGTTCTCAGACATAGGAGGTTGAGTGCGTGCTCCTACGGGCTCCTTCCCCTTAGGCTGTGGAGCTCCCTGGGGTGGACCTGCCGCAGTGATCCTCGCAGTAGGATAGGCCCGTGTGTTAGAACGTTCAAGTTGCGCTTCTGCCCGAGTAGCCAACTTGATCGCATCATTCATCGTCCAGACGGACTGCATCTGGACCCGATCCTGGATCACCATACGCAATCCACCGCTGAATCGAGCGACTTGCTGCAATTCAGTCTCGAACAAATCGTTGCGCGCCGCCAGGCGGTAAAATTCTTCTGCGTACTCTCTCACCGACCGACTACCCTATCGACAATTTTGGTATTGTTGGAATAAATACCTGATCGTAATCGGTAGGGAGGAATCGAGCACGTAGTAGCTGCTTCATTCGTTGCCATGTGCGGATTGGTGCTTTCATCTGCCTGGTTCGTGCGAGTTGCAGTTGTTCCCACCAAGCTGAAGCTCCTCCTTTCAACTTGTAGGCCACAAGCTTGACCTTCTTTGTTTCAGGGATGTCCATATAGTCAAAAAAATCGCTCAACTTCAGAAAGCCAATCGAGAAAATCCTCAATGTGTAGCTGGCCATTGAAGTTAGGAATATCAACCCGTATCTGAAGTCTCGATCTACCCGATCGCCGCCCTTGCCTGGGGTGTTGGAAGATCACGTCATCGATTTCCTCTTCACTGGAGCCCCCGTCCTCAGGGACGGCCCTTGGATGCACTGCTGGGATTATCCTGCGATCAGGGCGATTACGGGTTTCAGCAATGGTGGTGGAGGATTACCACCAGGAACACGGAGTTGCCCTAGGGTTTCTGCTAACAGATTCGCTATGCGGTCCATGGAAGCCTGCAGCCCTTGCATGGCTTGCCGATTCTCTTGCTGCGCTGCTTGGAAATTGCCGCCGTTAAAGGAAAATTTCCTGGGAACCGCCTGTGGGATTGTTGCCCGACCCGTCGTTAGAAGCCATCAACCCGAGGAGAAACCTCGCTTTGATACCAAAACTGACGCAGGAAGGACGTGAGGTCGAGCACCGTCTTCCTCAAGAGGATAAATATTCCGAATCCACGGAACTTCTCTGGACTCCTCACAGAGACTTCTCGAATCCACGAGAAAAGAGAGCAGAAAATAGAAATAAATTCTAAATAAATTCGAAATAGATTAATCAATCCATAAAAACGAGTTTACAACCCTTTAAATAAGGGTACTAAGCAATGGGAAAGAAATTAGAATCAAACTACAACTAGGACTCCTAGAATTCGCGACTTACTATAAATAGTAAACTTACTATTTATAGACGGTCATGATGTCTACTAGTGCGCAAGGTTTTCGGCCAAAAATAGTAAGTGTCCTATTTGGCTTCGCCAACCTGTTCTCCTAATTATTCTAAGCTCTTTTCATGTTGGGCGCAACTCCTAAAGCCCGACGGATAAAGAGTTATAAGCAAACTAAAACTTACTATTTATAGTAAAAACGAAATTGAAACAGGGAAACGACCGTGAAATCAGGGGTTTCTCGCAATTCCGAGCGTCGCAACCCGGCGTAGCTGGGTTGGTTGGCTAAAGTAGCTCGTTCTACCCCAAAATCATATATTTTTCGTCCGCTAACTCATCCCGGATTGCGAGATACGCCTGATTTAAGGTCTGATGGTCCAGATCACTTCTGTCGCCGACCGGGCCTTTTCTGATCCATCTTTGCTATGTAATTGTCCGCGACTCGCTCTACATCATAGAGTTGGCCATTAAAACTAGGAAGATCGACTTTCATCTTAAATTCTTGAATCATCATGTGGTTCATTGATAGCATCGCCCTACGATCAGTATAATTACGAATTCCAGCAATTGTTGGTGGTGGATCACCACCATGAACACGAAGTTGCCTAAGGTTTTCCGCCAAGAGATCCGCTATGCGATCAATGGAAGCCTGCAGCCCTTGCATGGCTTGCCGATTCTCTCGTTGCGCTACTTCGAAAGTTACCGCCGTTAAAGGTAAATTCCCTGGAGCAATGCCCATGGGATTGTTGCCCAACCCGTCGTTAGAAACCATCAATCCGAGGAGAAACCTCGCTCTGATACCAAACTGACGCAGGGGAGGACGTGAGGTCGAGCACCGTCTTCCTCAAGAGGATAAATATTCCGAATCCACGGAACCTCTCTGGACTCCTCACAGAGACTTTCTCGAATCCACGAGAAAAGAGAGCAGGAAATATAAATAAATTCTAATAAATTTGAAATAGATTAAAAAAATTGATAATCCTCTAATGCGTCTCTTTACACCATTAATAAAGAAAAAAATAAACTAAAATTCGTAATTACCAAAAATAGCAAAAATTCTAACTCTAATAAAAATCCTAATTCTAATAAAACTCTTCTAAGGCCTAGTTTCTAAAAATAAAAATTGCAAATAAACTTTCTCTAGAAGAGTCCTAGTATAACTAAAAGTTATTTTTAAAAGGAAAGAAAATCTAAAACTCTAAAAATATTAAAAAATCGAAATTACTAAAAATAGTAAAATTTCCTAAAAATTCGTTTTTGAGTTGAAAGCGCGTGTTTTTCTGACGAAACGGACAGATGCGACCCACTTTGTGGGTCAGTTCACCTCAGATGGCCCGTTTCAGTAAAGATTGATAGCTTGTGCGCCCCGTAACGATACCCGGATCAAAAGTTATGGTCAATTTACGGTCCATCTTCTTTTGGCCCAACCATGCTAGGAACGTATCTGTGACACGTTCTACATCAATTTGGTCCCATGCCAATTCCACTCAATGTTTGGGAAGAATGGAAAAGCTTGGAATTAGATTAGATGGAATTGCATTTGGTCTTGTGCCAATTCCACTCAATGTTAACAAGTTGTGTAGGTCCCACCATGATGTGTGGGCTATATCCACACTGTCCACCCATTTTTCAAGATCATTTTAGAGCATGGGCCAAAAAATCAGGTAGATCTAAAGCTCAAATGGACCCCACCACAGAAAGCAGTGGGGATTGAACACCTACCGTTGAAAACTTCTTTGGGGCCACATAAGTTTTGGATCTACTTCATTTTTAGGCCCATGCCATAAAATGAGGTGACAAAACAGATGAATGGTTTGGATATAACACATAGGTGTTATTCTCAATAGTTTCAAATGATGGTAGGTATATCTATTCAATGTACATTAAACCAAAAAGTGAATCCCATGGTATTACAAACATAGCATGAAATTAGGCTAATCCCATGGTAATAGGAGACGATCCCTCTCATATGTAATAATTACATTTTTTGAATCCCATCCCGCCTAATCCTTCCCAATACCATGAGCCAAACACCTCCTAACAGGCGAATGGGAAGTGTACGACTGGCACATAAAGTGGCCCCATCGTATAAATGATTGCAGTCAAAAGGCTGGTTTACAGATTAGGCCAGCTGCCCCTATACAGAAAATAGGAAAAGCTAAATATTGCACGTGCACCTCATCAAAACCATATCCTTGTGCAAGGTCCACCTGAGGCACTATCCCACACGCTTCCCAGGTTGACATTTCTACCGTAGAAGGGCCCATCTGGATGACTACTCAAAAAGGAGGTCCCGACAAAGGAGGTTTCACGCTTGATTTTTCGGTCCAATCAGCAACAACCAATCTTAAGTTGGAATTTTAACACCTATTTGCTGAGCAGGAGATGAGATAAGGGCGTGCAAAGTAGTGCATCCCAGCCTCAAGTGCCCCTTTAGAGGGAGTATCCAAACAGCATAGCCTGGAATGCCCTTCAGAGGGTGCATCCAAATGGGCCCTAAAGGTCATGTGGAGCTACGAAAGGGTTACAATCATAGTTCAAATAGCTGAAAACTCAACTCGATTTGATGTCCAGCCAGATTGGGTTGACTCAAAGACTTGATCAATCAAGTCTTTACATGACTAGACTCAATACTTCATAATTAAATTTAGATATTAAGAGTAGTCATAAATCTGCTTTAGATTTAAATAGAATGAAGTAGCAAAAATATGCAGCCATAGCTTTAGTGCTGCATTGGTTCTGACTCAGCTCGAAAACTCACCAAGTCGAGTTGACTCAGCTGAGTTTTGGGTTGAGTCAGTGAGTTTTTAAAACTGCGGTCACAACTTCAGAACATGATTAGCATGAAGTTGATGGTTGTAGCTAGTGTAAAGCTATATTTGAAAACTTGAATAAGTTCAGTTGGGTTCAATCAAGACATGAGCGCATGTGCACAAAAGCAAAAGATTTGGCCATGACTCAAATCACGGTCGCTTGACTTGGTAGGCAATACATATCGAAAATATCCCAGGTAGGGCTGTACACGAGTCAAGCTAGCTCGAAAAGCTCGCTCGACTCGACTCGACTCAGCTCGGATTGACTCGGCTTGAAAGGCCGACTCAAGGCGAGTCAAGCTTGTTTACTAAAGCTCGAGTTGAGTTCAAGCCAAGTTCGACCATGGTGCATTTCAACTCGACTCAACTCGAACTCGACTTGACTTGAAGCTCGAGCTCGACTCGGCTCGAGTAATATATTTTAATAATATATTATATATATATATATTATATTATATTAATATTAAATATATATAATATATATATTTAAGTTAAAAAAAGAAGTTAAACCTTAAAAGTTTTTACTAAAAACCCTACCCGACCCTACCCGTCCCCATTCCCTCTTTTTCTTTCCCTTACCCTACCGAGGTAAACTCGACTCGACTCGAGATAAACTCGACTCGACTCGAACCACTAGCTCGACTCGAAAGCTTTGGCAAACAAGCCAAGCTTTAATGTTGAGCTCGAGGGCCAGCTCGAGCTCGAACTCGAGTATAGCATGGACGAGTCAAGCCAATGTTAGCCCACCTCGACTCGACTCGGCTTGGCTCGATGTACAGAGGCAAATACTTGATGTTACCCTCTCTTCCAAGTTCGTTCCAAGGGGAGCAAAAACCAAGACATACTTTCCTGAAAACCAAAGATATGCTCTATGGATCCATGCATGTGCATTCGTTAGCAAATGCACATGCCACTGCATATCCAAACTATACATCACGTGGGACTCACCACCACTGCATATTTGTTGACTGGCCCACACGACTAGCAGACTGACCTGATTCTTTGAGATACAAATCTAAATCGTGCTACCATTCTGATGGATGGGTTGGATGTTTCACATATCCACCACGCTAAATATGTAGTGGCTGGATATATAGTGGCGTGTGCATTTACTGATTTGTACCACCGTGTGGTCTTAGCAAATCTCTTGTTTTTATCAATATCAAACAGAACTACGAGGAAGATTATTATTATTATTTTTTTTTTTTAAAAAGAACAAAACAAACTAAAGAAGAAGAAGAAGAAAGTCTAGGCTCATTGTGGGTTGTCACTGGGAGAAACTTTAAAAAGAAAAAAAAAAAAAAAAAAAAAGCTGGAAAAAGCTCCACTATGCTTGTCAAGGTGATAATATATTTCTATATTTTAATATTAAATACTACGACCTACCTTGTTTTATAGGTATGTTGTGATTCCAACCCGAGACCTTAATGTTGAATGTATGTCTCCCATTAGGCTATGG